>SJYT01022870.1:161062-171631 GCA_006410635.1 Cephalophus harveyi
GCTCAGCCTTCTTCACAGTCCAACTCTCACATCCATACATGACCACAGGAAAAACCATAGCCTGGACTAGACGGACCTTAGTCGGCAAAGTAATGTCTCTGCTTTTGAATATACTATCTAGGTTGGTCATAACTTTTCTTCTAAGGAGTAAGCGTCTTCTAATGATCCAACATTCCCTCTCTTGGGCATATATATGGAAAAGTTCAAAACTCTAATTAAAAAAAAAACGTGCAGCACTATTTACAATATTCAAAACATGGAAGCAACCCAAGTGTCCATCGATGGATGAAAGGGTAAAGATGTGATACATATTATATATATTATGTATCACATAAACATATCAATATTATATATACGTTATATATAATATTATATATTATATATCATATTTTCTTTATGTACATCCCTGGAGGAGGAAATGGCAACCCGCTCCAGTATTCTTGCCTGAAAATCCCATGTACAGAGGAGCTTGGCGGGCTACAGTTCAGTGGGGTCACAAAGAATCAGACATGACTGAGCAACTGCTACATACATATATATATATATGACATATTTATATGACAGAATATTACTCAGCCATAAAAAGAATGAAATAGCGCCATCTGCAGCAACATGGTTGGACACAGAGATTATCATACCAAGCAAAGTTAAGTCAGAGAAAGATAAGTATCATATGATATCACTTATATGTGGAATCTAAGAAAAAAAAGATACAAATGAACTTATTTACAGATATAGACTCACAAACATAGAAAACAAATTTAGGATTACCAAAGGGGAAAGGGGGGCTGGAGGGAGAACTTAGAGGGGTTTGAGATGAACAGATACACACCACTATATATAAAATAGATAAACAACAAGGAAGGACCTACTGTGTAGCGCAGGGAACTATATTCAATATCTTATAATAACCTATAATAGAAAAGAATCTGAAAAAGAATTATACATGCATATATATATATATATATATATAAGTGAATCACTTGTTGTATACCTGAAACATTATAAATCAACAATACTTCAGTAAAAAAAATATTTATAGGCTCAAAATGGGTTAAAGACCTAAATGTAAGACCAGACACTATAAAACTCCTAGAGAAAAATATTGGCAGAACACTCTCTGACATGAATTGTGGCAGTATTTTTTCTGAACCGTCTACCAGAAAATGGAAATAGAAACAAAAATAAACAAATGGGACCTACTTAAAAGCTTTTGCACAGCAAAGGAAACAGTAAACAAAACAGAAAGACAATCCACAGATTGGCAAAAAATATTTGCAAATTATGTGACCCACAAGGGATTAGTCTTCAAAATTTACAAACAGTCCATGAAGCTTAATAGCATCCAAACAAACAACCCAATCCAAAATGAGCGAAAGACCTAAACAGACGTTCTCCAAACAAGATATACAGATGGCCAAGAGGCACATGAAAAGATGTCCAACACCACTTATTATTAAAGAAATGCAAGTCAAAACCACAGTGATATATTACCTCACACCAGTCAAAAAAGTCCAGAAACAATAAATGCTGGAGAGGATTTGGAGAGAAGGGAACCCTCCTCCACTGTGGGTGGAGTGCAAACTCTACAGCCACTATGGAGAACAGCGTGGAGGCTCCTTGAAAACTAAAAATAGAGCTACCATATGACCCTACAATCCCACTCCTGGTCACATACCCAGAGGAAAGCATGGTCTGAAAGAGTACATCACCCTCATGTTCATTGCAGTGCTGTTTACAATAGCCAAAACATGGAAGCAACCTAAATGCCCATCAACAGAGGGATAGATAAAGAAAATGTGGTATATATACACAATGGAGTACTACTCAGCCTAAAAAGAATGAAATAATATCATTTCCAGCAAACGGATGGACCTAGAGATTGTCATACTGAGTGAAGTAAGTCAGACAGAGGAAGAGAGATATCATGTGACATCCCATATATGTGGAATCTAAAAAGAAATGATGCAAATGGACTTACAAAACAGAAAAAGACAGACTTAGAGAATGAACTTACAGTTGCCGGGGGAAGGGATAGTCAGCGACTTTGGGAAGGTCATGTCCACACTGCTCTATTTAAAATGGATAACCAGCAAAGACCTACTGTACAGCACATGGAACTCTGCTCAGTGTTGTGTGGCAGCCTGAATGGGAGCGGGGTTGGGGGGAGAATGGGTGCATGCATATGTGTGCCTGAGTCTCTTCGCTATTCACCTGAAAAATCACAATATTGTTAACAGGCTATACCCCAATACAGAATAAAAACTTTGAGTTAAAACAAACAACAACAACAACAAAATGAGCTTATTTACAAAACAGAAACAGACTCACAGAGAATGAAATTATGGTTACCAGCGGGTAAAGGCAGGGGAAGGGATATTAAGGAGTTTGGATGGACATGTGCTCACTGTTATATTTTAAATGGATGACTTTTTAGCATGGTTTTAATTTTTAGATTTTTAAACATTTTACTGAAGATAGTTGATTTATAGTGTTAATTTCTGCTGTACAGCAGTGATTCAGTTATGTGTGTGTGTGTGTGTATATATATATATATATTCTTTGTCATATTCTTTTCCATAATGGAATATGGACATTGAATACAGTTCCCTGTACTAAACAGTAGGACCTTGTTGTTTATCCATCCTATACATATACTAGTTTGCATCTGCTAATCCCAAATTTCCAATACATTCCTTGCCATCCTCCTCTCCTCCATAGCAACCGCAAGCCTGTCCTCTATGTCTGTGGGTCTGTTTCTGTTTTGTAGATAGGTTCATTTGTGTCCTATTTTAGATTCCACATATAAATGATGTCATGGTATATTTGTCTTTCTCTTTCTGGCTTACTTCACTTAGTATGGTAATCCCTAGATCTATCCGCATTGCTCCAAATGGCACTATTTCATTCTTTTCATGGCTGGGTAACATTCAAAAAAATAAAATGGATGACAAACAAGGTCCTGACAACAGGGAACTCTGCTCAGTGTTACGTGGCAGACTGGATGGGAGGGGTGTTTGCAGGAGAATGGATACATGTACATGTATGGCTGAGTCCCTGTGCTGTCCACCTGAAACTATCACAACATTGTTTATTAGCTATGGGTGGTGGCACTGTTTTGTCCAACTCTTTTCAACCCCATGGACTGTAGCCCACCAAGCTCCTCTGTCCATGGAATTTTCCAGGCAAGAATACTGGAGCTGGCTGCCATCTTTTCCTGACCCAGGGATCACACCTGCCTCTCCAACACTGGCAGATGGATTCTTTACCACTACACCACCTGGGAAGCCCCTATACTCCAATATAAAATTTTTTAAATTTAAAGAAATATTTTTAAAAACCAGAATATGTATTGAATAATATTCTATTGAATAATCAGGAATTGCAGTACTGCTACCAGACTCCAGGCAGGATTATTATGTTTGCACAAACAGAAAGGGTGAGGCCAAGGTGGGACCTTTTTCTCCCCCTGGGATCATCAGCCACCTTCTTCCTGCCACCTGGGGAAGAGCCTGGAGAGTGAGGGCTCAGCTGCTTCCCTCCCTGGAGTTTCTGCTTCATCTTTGTGACCCCCCTTAACTCAAAGAGAGCCAGGCCTGTCTGGGCAGGGAGGGAAGCTGGAGGCACGGGGGTGTCCCTGTCCCATGGTCTGCTGGCTCCCTGGTCCCTGGGCTCAGCGGGGCCCCTGAGAGGGAGACGGCAGACTTTCTAGAAGGTGATTCTGCCAGAAACGATGCACCAGAAGATGCACGTGATGACCTCAGGTGTTCACAGGTACAGTCGAACTTCCCACTCGAGTGGCGTGGGGAGATGACAACTCCATCACAGTCAGTGAAAAATGAGACTCTGTGATAAGTCGTTGTAAAGAATCACTCATCAGTTGCAAAGGGATGGTCCGCAGGTGCAGCAGGAAGGGTCCCACAGAGAGCACCCAGATTCCGGGTCTAGATCCACTCAAGCCACGTGGTCCCTGCTGAGCTACCTGTTGTGGGAATCACTGCAGAGTGCCAGGCAAACAGCAGGCATTTATGTTTCCCTCTTTTAAGCACTAGATCAGTTGTTTCCAGACTCCAGACTTTTCCAGACCAGCAAAATTGTTCACTTTGTCTTACTGGACTGCTCCGCTTGCCACTGCAGTCGATAATTGTGTCCAGTACCTCAGCTGTGTCCAGCTCTTGGCAACCTCATGGACTGGAGACCACCAGGCTCCTCTGTCCATGGAATCTTCCAGCAAGAATACCGGGAGTGGGTTGCCCTTTCCTCCTCCAGGGGATCTTCCCAACCCAGGAATCAAACCCGAGTCTCCCGTGGCTCCTGCATTTGCAGGCATGTTCTTTACCGCTGAGCCACCAGGGAAGCAACAGACAATAACAATTTGTAATTACTACATTCATTCTCTGTAGGTAAAGAGGTGTCTTTGTTTTTTTTTTTTTTTAAGGTGTCTTTGGGTTGTTCTTAAAACCCTTTAATAGTACTTTAATTCTTAAAGAGACTAAATATTCCTCCAGATATTTAGTTGATTCTAACCTTGTGCCCAGCAAGGCTTTTTCAGAAAAACACATAGCACAAAGGAAAATTTGGGGCCAGAATAAAAGCAAAATATTTATTATGTGGCCTGTATGTACCTCGACGGGGGATGGGAGACACTTTCGAGGCCACAGGTGGGGTAAGCGTGGCCCTCCCTCCGGTTGGCACCTTGTGCGTTTGCCCCATCCCGTGCATCAAATCCATGTTATTCTGAAGTCAGCCCTGGGAATGGTCAGGTCAGGGGGAGGCTGGAGGCAGATCCCAAGGGTTCTGAGAAAGAAGGGGCCGTGCCCCTCCGTGCCCAGGAGTCTGCATCCAGCAAGAAGGCCCCGAGGTGGCCACGCAGCCGCCCCCTTGGAGCCTCTGATGTAGCCAAGCAAAGTTCCAACAAGGTGAGGGAGGCGCGACATCTGTCTTCAGCACCTTCATCTCTCCCTCAGCGTGCACTTCCACCGGGCTGCCAACGTGACCTCTACCTGGCGGACACATCCGACTCTCCGACAGCATGACTTCAGGACAGGTGCGGGGCCGCATTCTTCTGAGAGCTTAGGGTGTAGGCAGCTGCCTCCTCAGGACAGTTTCACAGTCTGAAAACACATGAGCTCAAATATTTGTTCATATGGTAGATTCTAGCCTTGGGTGCCAGCGAGCTTGCCCAGCCCCCTTGCTGTTGGGCAGTCACACACAGGAGGCTGAACCGAGCCACCTGGATGGGCTGGATTCCATTCCTCTGCCCTCCCGCTCTGTCCCCCGCCACCCACTGTGGGCGCTGTGCACAGGAACTGTGTCATCGGGTGGCCCAGGCGGGCTCTAGGCTGGCTGGCCGGCCTGCAGCAGGCTGCCAGGCCCTGCCTCTGGCCCTGCAACACCAGTGACTCAGGCTCCTCAGCGGCCATTGCCGGGGAATGAGGGCACATCCTGGTGGCTGCCAGCTCTGGGTGAGAGGTCGACGGCCTGGGCACCTGCAGAGGTGCGGGGGTGGGGCTTGGTGCTCCTCGCTGCGCGCCTGCACGAGGGCTATCTGTCTGCCCCGCAGTCTTCCCAGGAACAGGCTTAGGTCCCAGGAGAAGCACCATACAAGCCCCTCTTGTATGAATGGCCCCTGAATGAACTTCCTTCCCCTCTGGGTCTGAAGGAATCCGCCTCTCCTGGACTTCAGAACACAAAAGGCAATTCATCTTCTTTCGACAGATCTTCAGGGGAGCACAGGAGAAACGGGACCCCTTCATTTCCAGCTCTGAACAGGTTTCTAATTTTAGCAGAATGTGTTTACTTTATGACAGTTGATGGACAGAACAGGGGCTTGGGGGTCGACACCATCTGGGGACCGACTCCGGCTCAGCCATTTTCTCACTCTGTGGCCTTGGGCCAGTGGCCCAGTCTCTCTGAACTCAGATTCCACACCTTTACACTGGATGGTGACATCTGTCACAGTGCCATGAAAATTAAGTGAGTCACTTAGGGCAGGGGCTCCTCAATGTTGCCAGCACCCAGCTGTGCCCGCTGTGAGCACCTGCAGTCACCCACCCACACCAGGTGCCTCTGTGGGGGCCCACCCCCAGGTGCAGTGGTGGCCTCCGGGACGGGGCACGCAGGACAGACGGGATCTCCATCTCACACAGCCAGGGACGACCTGCGTGTGGTCTGATCTTCAGCCTCAGACATTTTCTCACGGCCCTCCTGACACCGGTACTTGGGATTTAGGCAGTTATGCAGAGATGCAGCCTTTCTCCCAGGAATGGCATCACAAAACCACAAACATTACCAGCAGGAGGATCTGAGGCCTCTAATGCCACCGGGCCGCAGGCTCCCTGCATCCCTGCCCACCCCCACCCCCTGCCGTAGGCACAACAGGAAACGGCCCCCAGCCCCCAGCCTCCGAATGCCGATGGAGCCAAGGAGATGGGGTCAAATGTCCCCTCGGACCCCCACAGCTGAGGGCACAGAGCCAAGTCTTAAAAGCATTTCGCTAAGAAGGAATTCTTGGAATGTCTTCTGTGAAACATAGAGGAAGAAGCTGCACATTTGCATTTCCAAGTGGCCCATCACAGCCCTACTGGGGCCCAAGCTGCCCATCCGTCAGTACGTCTGTCCATCGGGCAGTGAGCACACAAGTTGACACTTTAAGCCATTGTCATCGTCACCCTCAAGCAAACTGCTACAGGGCGAAGGAGAAGCATCCCCACCAAGTCAGAGACAAACGAGAAACTTACTAAATTTGTCCCTTTCCTCTTTTGGAAACTTAAGATAATTAGGCGGAAATTTAGTTTCATTTTTAGTAAGTACTTAATCCCACTTTTTTGTTAAGTGTTTTTAAAAGACCGAAAGAATATCTGGTCCAATGGTAATGAGTACTTTCTAGTGTTAATAACTTTGTGTGCAGTCATGAAACATATATGACACTAATCATACTATTTTAAAAGTAACATCATCCTCACAGAGCCTCCTGGGCTTGATAGAGGAAGACATTAGAACAGCAGCATGGAAACCCAGATGAGCCGCCAAACGGGACAACGAAGCCTCGCCTCCGCTTCTTGTGCGCAAGCGCACAGCCAGTTGCTGCCGAGCATTGTCTGAGGAGGCCTTCGAAACACAGTCTCTGCTCTTTCCTCTCTGCTGCTCTGGGACCCACATGGTCCAAGGCTCAGAGTCAGGCCTTTCTGGAGAATTCCAGGCAGGTGGCTGCCTCTGGCGGCCCAGTAGGTTGAGGTGTAGATGGTTTTCCTTGGGCCTACTGGCTTGGGGACAATGGCCAGCAAGCACCCATGAGCCCCTCCTCTGCACCCAGACCCCTAGACCCCCCAGCCCGCCTGCTGACAGAAGCTCAGTTCCAGGGCTCGGAGGATTCAAAGCACAGTGGTTTCCTTTGAGGTGGGGTTAACAGCAGCAAGCCACTGCTGCAGTGTTATGGTCCCCGACCCATCGGGAGGTTTTAGGGGGTGACAGCAAAGTTCCTTCCCGGGTAGAGCTATGGCCTGGTCCCTTGTGTTGAAGGGCTACAGGGTTAAGGACTGTCATCACACATCAGGGAAATTCTGCCCTCCCTAGAGACTGAGTTGTCTAGTATCCTCCACACACTGGATGGACGGGACCAGGTGACAGAGCAGAAGTGAAGGGAGTCTGCTCTCTTTCCTCGGTTTACAAGAAGAGTTGTAGTTCCTATTGCACATTTTGGCCAGCTGTGTGTTCCCGTGAGCCCGTGATATCCCTTCGTTTCTTCACTTTGCTTCTACACAGAAGCAATTCAATATTTATATGTTTATCTTCCCTTTGAAAAAACTTAGAGCATGTGATGAATTCCAAACTGGGGCGGTTGTTAGTTTACAGTGTGTGACAAGCCTCTAAATGAGCCAGTAAGGTTAGCGTGCCCCAGAGATATGGCAGCAGAGGAATGAGACTGGTTCCACCAGTCACACGGGGTGGGGACGGCTGTCTCCTACCTGCCACCCAGCCAGTGCACAAGTGCACACCTGTACTCAACATGGAACAGGGAGACGGAGAGCCCGGGGTACCCAGTTGTCCCAGTTATTCCGGCAAGGGGGCCAGCCTGACTTGGATTATTGAACTGCATAGGTCTGGCTACAGATCAGAAAGTAATTAGACATTTCTGCCAAATAAGAAGAGATTTCTGAGAAAAGAAAAGCAATTCTCAACCCTTTCCGGTGTGGGGGTGAGGGGTGAGCTACGGTTTAACTTGCTGGAAACTGATAGGATCATGGCATTTCCGCTTTTAGAAGGTCAGACCCTGATATCAGACCTACTGAGGAAGGGCTGGTTCTCCTTGGCTCCTGCTCACCTGGGCCATTTGATGAATTCCCTTACCTGCCAGCTTCCAGTCCTGTCTCCCACTAGGGCTCTCAGTCCATCTACCTCCCAATTCCTACCTCCTTCTCAAAGAAAGGGGCTTCCCTGATGGCTCAGACGGTAAAGAGTCTGCCTGCAGTGTGGGAGACCTGGGTTCGATCCCTGGGTGGGGAAGATCTAGAGAAGGAAATGGCAACCCCACTCCAGTATTCTTGCCTGGAAAACCCCACGGATGGAGGAGCCTGGCAGGCCCAGTCCATGGGGTCACAAAGAGTTGGACACGACTGAGTGACTTTACTCTCAAAGAAAATCAGGCCCTTGAGTGTAAACTCCTTGGCTGCTCTCACCACATCAAACTTACTCTATAAACAATGAGGTTCTATTCTATAGCACAGGGATCTATATTCATGATCCTGAAATACTGCAATGGAAAAGGATATGAAAAAGAATGTATATATAGATATATATAAAAAAAGAATGTATATATAGATCTGAGTCACTTTGCTGTACAGCAGACATTAACACAACATTGTAGATCAACTATACTTCAATTTTGTTGTTGTTGTTGAGTTGCTAAGTCATGTCAGACTCTTTGCAATCCCATGGACTGTAGCCCACCAGGCTCCTCTGACTATGGGATTCTCCAGGCACGAATACTGGAGTGGGTTGCCATTTCTTCCTCCAGGGGATCTTCCCTACCCAGGGATCAAACTCAGGTCTCCTGTGTCTCCTGCATTGGCAGGTGGGTTCTTTACCACTGAGCCACCTGGGAAGCCCGTACTTCAGTAAAATTAAAAAACAAAGAAACCTCATCCACCCTCATCTCTGCCTCCAGTCTCTAAGCCAGAAATGTCCTCTTCTGTGGCGGCCCATTCTCCCCCATGCCACGCACCAGGCCTGTGTTAAACCCCTCTTGTAGACCCTTGGGATCCCCTTCTAGTTGGTCTCTCTGCCCTCTCCCACTTTCTTCCAATCTAGTCCCACGTGTTGCTAGGTGTGATCTTTGTAAAATTCAATTTTTCCACTCTGCATAAGACAGGTTGTTGCTTCTCCTTTTCTGTGCCACAGTCTATTATCCATAACTTAGGTGCTCCAGGTGCAGCCTCTGCCCCACCTCCTACCCCCCTGCAACCCTCACACCATCCCACTCACATTCTATGCCTTGGGGTACTGAGCCACATGCAAGCCTCAGGGCCTTGGCACACACAAACTTCTTCAAATACCATTACACCAAGCTCGCCCTTTCCAGCCGCCACCTCAGCCTTGTCTCTAATATTTGGCATCCAGGGCAGATCTGTCATAGCATCTGTCTGTGGTTCTCTTTGCTCTACTGTTTCCAGGATTTGTGCATACTAGCTGTCAATAAATGCCACCAACCTCCCAGCCAGATCTAGATCTTAATGTCCATTGGCCAGACACTAGTCTGTCTTAGCAATCTCTCCCTGAGCCAGGTTGGAAAGGAGGGGTTGGGGAGGAACCAGTGAGGAACCTCAGCTGCAGTGGTGGGGCCAGGACCCATACTGATGGTATCAGACAGGCAGACCCAGCCAGAGAGACACCTCTGTGCTCAGGTTGAGTCACCCCAATTCAAGGTCAAATACCCTTCATACAGCTGCAGAAGGACAAGCAAATCACTATCTTACGGGTTCAGGTTTTTCATTAGAACTTTGAGAATCTCAGGCTAGTGCCTTGAGGCATTTCCTAATGATGGGGGCTGACTCTGCCAGGTGAGGGGCGCCAGGAGGTGTCACACGCTTCCATGCGCACAAACTTCTTAGTGAGCCTTCTTTCTGACGCTCCTGGGAGATATCCCGGCAGCTCTGCAAGGGAGGGTCCAGACTTCAGGGTGCGAATGGTGGGTTTCCAGGGACTTTCCAAGGATGTAAAAACCAGATTCAGTATTCTGCTGGCGGGCAGATCGCAACCCTAGAAATCACCCTTCCACACGCACGCACACACATATGCACACACACGTGCACACACGTGTGCACAGACGCTCATGGAAGTCCAGCCAGACCGCCCCACTGTAGCCTCGGCGTCGGGCTAATTGGAAAGTCCCGCGCTTTCGCGTCGCCACGCTGTGGACAGGTCAGGTCGGAAGACGCGGCGCCGCCGCCGCCCTGGGGAGGCCCGGATTTGGGCGGGCGGCGCGCGCACGTGGCGGGCCAGGCCGGAGGCCGAGGCGGGGGCGGGGCCGACAGCGGAGCCGGACGCCGGGCCTTTAAGAGGGCGTGCGGG
>SJYT01022870.1:171982-244657 GCA_006410635.1 Cephalophus harveyi
CGCCCCCTCCCCCGCCCCGCGGCCCCTGCCTTCTCCGGCCGCCACTGGGCCGCGGGCGGGACGCCTGGGGCGGCGCGCGCAGGAGGAAGCGCGGCCGGCCGCGGCCCGGGAACAGCCCAGACGCCCGAGTCGGGGACGCGGGCCGCGTCTCTGTCTGCCAGGTGCGCGGGGTTGGAGGCGCAGTCCTGGGCCGTGGCCGTCGCGCGCCGGCCGGCTTTTCCTCCCGCTCACGCCGTCCGCCTGGCCTCTCGGGGCCCGGGGCCCGCACCGCCAGCTGCCCTGATCCGCCCGCCGCGCCCCCGTCCCGCCCCCCGCGAGTCCCGGCCGGCGGCGAGCTGATGTCCTGAGCCTGCCGCCCGCGGGCTGTGCGCCCGGCCGGGGGCTGCCTGGGAAGTTGGGGCGAGGCGCGCCGGGTATGCGCCATCACCATGTCCCGCCTGGGCTCGTGGCTCGATGAGGTCCAGTGGCTGGTCTTGGTGGCCCTCTTCGTCGTGGCCCTGGGCACGGTGGGCCTGTACCTGGCGCAGTGGGCGCTGGCCAGGGCGCGACCCCGCTCCCGGAGGCGGGCGGCGGAGCCTGGCGACCGCCAGCGCCCGGAGTCGGATGCGCTGCTCGCCTGGATCCTGACTCTGAACAGCTGGAGGAGCCAGTGGCAGGCCGCCTGGGTGACCGCCCTGAACGATGAGGCCAAACGGAAGGGGGTGAGTTTCTGTGAGGGCGGCCGTGCTGCGGGGTCGGGCGCGGTGATCGCGGGGTGTCTTCGGGCTCTTCTTCCCCGGAGCCTCGCCACAGCCCTTGACTGCTTCAAGGGGCAGAGCATCCTTGAAAGTTAGAAAGACGGTGGAGACGGAGGACCCTCTATGGGGAATGAAGGCGGAGTGATTAGGTTTTATTAACCTGACCTGCAGCGTGCCAGAGGGAGAGCCTGGCTGTTGGAGGGGCTTGTCCAGGGGCCACTTCCCCTCTGGCTCTTACCTGCCCTTCCTGGCCGGCGTCCCAGGTGGTTTCCCGTATTCGCCTGGACACTGGACCGCTTTTGCACCTGATTTATGAATCACTCTGAACCAAATATGCTTCCGTCTATGGAGCTGAATTTTACCCAGAATGCATAACCCAAAGGTTTGCACTTAAAATTAGTGACCACTGAGGGCCAGCAACTGGCCAGACGTGAGTTGGGGGCTTTAGGTACATATGATCGTCTCTGAATCCTCACAGTTCCTGGAGCAAAGGCATCCTCAGCATTTTAGAGGTGGGGGAAACTGAGGCCTGGAGAGGTTAAGTAGCTTGCCTAAGGTTACACAGACCATGGGTGGCAGAGCTGGGATTTGAACCCAGCTACCTGCCTGTTGGGATAGTCCTCCTCAAACCATCCTGCCTGGCTCCCTGACATTTCCTGATTGGCTCAGAACCTGTGATTGCCTTGGAGAGCTTCCTGAAAACTCTTAGGGGCTTAGTCTGAACTCTGTTGCCTCGGGCACCTGTGGTTGTGTTCCTGGTCTAGTTAATGACTGGGTGGCTTATTGTTACTTTTAAGGCATCTTGGTTTAATGATGCGCTCCTTTTGTCTGCTGTTTCTAAATATTCCATAGAAGGAATGAAGGCCTGGTGGGTCTGGGGCACTAAGTCTTTGCCAGTCCTCCTTGCTCCCAGGTGTACACGCTCCTCCACCTGCTTGGGGACTTAGTGGAGAAGCCCATGGCCTTTTGCTTTGGAAACAGCAAATGCTGTGTGTCTAAACTATCAGCCTTCAGAATACTCCACGTGAGCCCCTGTCTGGTCCTTGTGCCATGGCCTTGACTCACGTAGCCATGGACCTAAAGAACAGAAAAGCTTTGAGTGCGAATGAGCATAAATCCAACAAAAGACCCTGTTCTGAACTCTGGGAAAAAATAACCATGCCTTTTGGATGCAAAAAGCCTTCAAGGTCATTTGACTTCCGACTGCCCTGGTGCCTGGAGTCTGTGACCTCGCTGCCAGAACTGGCCAGCTCTTCAGAGGAACCACCCCATTTCTTGCGGCAGCCCTGAAGCCCCGTGACCTCACCTGGACGAGCAAACACAAATTTGTTTCCCCACGAAGCTGCTGTCATTGACCCCTGGTTGACCGGGTGTCCTGGGCCTGGATTCCAGGGCTGAGTACACTGCAGGCTGGAGTTGTGAGCAGGTGAAAATCTTGTCTCAGCTGGAAGAGACGGGGTCATGACGTGGGCCACTGATTCTGCCTCTCAGCCTTTTCTGAGCTGATCTGAAGGGTCCTGTTGTCACTCTGGGGCCCTTGAGAGAGTCAGGCAGAGGCACAACCCTCCCTCCTGTAAGTCTGGGACAGTCCTGCTTAAACCATTCTGCCTGGCTCCCTGACATTTCCTGATTGGCTCGGAACCTGCAATTGCCTTGATTGGAAGCTTCCAGATTATCTGTGTGCCTGGAGGGCTGAGAAAGGAGGAAATCTCTGCTCTGGAATTTGTGGGCAGCCCTTTGAGTAACTGGAGAAAATACCTGAAGGTTTCAGATGAAGCCCTTTCTTCCTGCTCGGTTGCATCTGTGTGGGCGGAGGCCTCCTCTAGGGGCTTGAGTTGGGGGAGGTTTGGCTTATTTGCCTGTCCTCTGCTATTCACCACGCACTGCAGAATCTTAGACACTAGTTTTTCCAGAACTCCTGCCTGGAAGGGGCAATGATGTACTGAGTATAAGCTCAAGGCAGCTCTAAGTCTTCTCTGACAGCAGTTGGGTCTGAGTGTGGTATCAGGTGGCTCAGTGTGTGTGTGTGTGTGTGGTGTGTGTGTGTCTCACTTTGCTCTCCCTGGTACCTGGACGTGTTGCTTGATTTGAATTCAGATGGAAGGTTCTGCAGGCTGATGGGATCTGGGTATCTGCTGCTGTGGCCTTGGCATGCCCCCTCCCCTGTCCTGGGCCATCCGAGTGCAGCACTAATGACGGAGTGGGTGAGCAGGCCCTAGTGTTTTCCTAGTGGGTGTCCTGACCTGGCAGCCAGCCCTGCGGGACTCTCCCTCTGTCCTCCCTTCAGCTCGATTCCCACTAATCCCCGATTAGGGTTGACAACTCCAAGTCCGCATTCGCGCAGCGAGCCAGCTTAGCGGCCCCCTCCTGCCTCACCCTGTGCTGCTGTCTGTTTGCCCTGGCCCAAGAGGAGGGCACTCCTGTCACTGGGGGACTGGCCGTAACTCAGTCACCTCTAGCATCTTCCGTGCAAGGTGGAGTTCTCTCCTGAGGGGAGCAACTCCTCTCATCCTGTTTTACCCCAGTTCATATCTTAGGACTGCAAGGAACCCTAAACCCTTCTAGCAGCACCTCTTCCTTCTCCAAAAGGGGAGACAGAGGACTGTGAACTGCAGAGACTTGCCAGTGTTGAGCTAGACCCAGGGCCAGGGGTCTTCATGGTTCATCTACATCTGCAAGGGTCCATGGTCCCCCATGGGCATCAAATTTGACTTTGAGACTCAAATATTTCCTGCAGTTGAGGTCCAGCAAGAAAGGATCAAAGGGTACGATTGTTTAACACCTCATCCCCAACAATGGGGCTCCTGTCTCTAGGGAGTTAAAGATGGTTAGTAACTTGTGGAGCCTCCTTTGACCCTGGATGACCAGTGAGCGAGGCAGGGCAGGCTCCTTGTATCAGGGGGTCCTGCGGGGTTTTGACCCTCACTCCTTATGATTAGACAGGATGCTGAGTTGGAGAGACAGATGAGAGCATGGCTGCTCTGGCAGCACATGCCTGGTATTTGGGGAACACTGGCAAATTGCCTAGAGACCTTTGAAAGAATATACATGCCTGCCACCTCCCCCACTTCAGATTCAGGGAGTCAGTGGGGGTACAGGGAGCCTACTGTATGTTTCACAAGTTCCCGAAGCTAGCTCTTCACTAGAGAGAAGCTGCTGGACACACACAGTGTCCATAAGCCAGCCAGCATTCAGTCAGTCAAAGTCCCCCCATCCAACAACACCTCTCCATGCTGGCATTGCAAACACCTGACATCAGCTGCTCTGATCACACCTTGGTCCATGAGAACAGGAAGATCCCAGGGTTGGTTCAGTCACCAACCTGGGAACTAATGCCCTGTTATCCAAGGGGAACAGTGGAGGTTTTCCCTTTGCATTTACGTGAATATTTACAAAGTTGTTTGGGGTGACATCACCCCAGCAGCAGTCCACACCCTTGACACCCACCGCTGACTCTGGGGCTGCTCTTTCCACAGCAGGTCACCAGCTCTGAAAGCCAGAGCCCATGGTCCTGAGACCCCTACCCACAGGCTGGATAGAGCCCCCTCCCAAGGCTGATGCTGTTGGGACTGTATGCAGGGAGCAGCGGTCTGAGAGCAAGCACCCTGTTCTGGACTTGTCTGGGAATGGGTTGCTTGAGTAGGCCCAGGCCCTCGTGGAGAGGGTCATGAAGCTGTTTGTTTCTTTAGTCCTTTGCCCCAGGATTCTTTTCAGAGGAATGTTCTAAATGTAGATGACCAAGACTGTAGGACAATTTGTGGTCTTCATAAAAAAAAAAAAAAGAAGAAGATGCCGTGTGAACTTAGAACATGGTATTAATAGCTCTGACTTGTATATGAGCTGCAGCAATTTGAGGAGTAAGCAAAGTGACAAGACTTGGAGGCTTCTTGTTCTGTGATGAGCTTCCTTCAAGTGCTCCTCACAAAAATTCAAGGTCCTTGAGCACCGATGCTGCCCACAGTGTAAGAGGTCAGCTGGTAAGAATGGGAAGGTGACCGTGAGTCAGTCACCCTTCACCTGACCGTCAGATTACTCTCCTTGCTGTTGCTCAAACATTCAGGGTCTTTCCTGTGTGGGGTCTTCCACAGGACATTCCTTCTGTCCCCAACACTTATTCAGCCTTTGTCCTGACGCTTTCGAACTGTGGTGCTGGAGAAGATTCTTGAGAGTCCCTGGGACAGCAAGGAGATCAGACCAGTCAATCCTAAAAGAAATCAACCCTGAATATTCATTGCAAGTACTGATGCTGAAGCTAAAGCTCCAATACTCTGGCCAACTGATGCGAAGAACCGACTCACTAGAAAAGACCCTGATGCTGGGAAAGACTGAAAACAATAGGAGAAGGGAGTGGCAGAGGATGCGATGGTTAGATAGCATTGCTGACTCCGTGGACTTGGATTTGAGCAGACTCTGGGAGATGGTGAAGGACAGGGGAGCCTGGCGTGCTGCAGTCCATGGGGTTGCAAAGAGTCAGATGTGAATGAGCGACTGAAAAACAACAGCAGTATTTCAGGTCTCAGAACAAAAATCCCTCCTCCCCACTTTTTGGCGACTGCTGGCCCACTCCCACCCCAGCAGCACTGTGTGGTCACTGGTGCCCTCATCAGCTCCCAGGATTGTGAGGGAGGCCAGAGCTCTGTCCATCCAGGCGCAGCCCACCCAGCGCCGAGTGCTCAGCTGTCTCAGGGCATGAATTTCTAACAGCCCCTGTTAGAAACTTGTCACTGAAGGGGAGAAGCGGTGGTGATGCACCTCAGCCTGTCTGGACTCAGGCCTCCCCTGCTTGGGAGCTGGCCAAGCCTGGGCCAAACAAGCTATTTAATGTGCTTTGTTTTCCACTTCTAAAGCATCAACCTAAAGGATGCTCACTGATGACTCTGCAGATTGTCAGTAGAAACGAGGAAGAGATGCCAGTTCAGGTTGTTCCTTGTGTTCACCCATTCTCTCAGCAACATGGGAATTCAGGGGAAGGAAGAGTGGGTGTAGTGTTAATGTCAACTAAAATGCAGCCAAACCTAACTTCCACTCCCGCCAGCCCCCCTCTGTTGAGGAGGGAGGGGACCTCTTGAGCTGCTTGGAAGAGCTGTGTGTTCTCTGCTTAGGTTGGAAGGCAGCTCTGGGGCTGTGTGACCTTGGGCAAGCCCTGACCTCTCTGTGCTTCATCTCTGGAAGAGGATAACTTGGGGTTCAGTCTGGGAAACGGCATCTAGTCCAGGTGAAATGAGATCTGTGTGAAGCCTTTAGCCAATAGGGTCAAGATGGGCTGCTTTCTTGTAACATACCCTTAAAAAAAACTTTAAAAATGTTTACTGCTTTTAGATTTAGAGAAAAGTTGTAAAAACAATTGAGTCTCTATCCTTTCCTTATCCGGCCTACATAACCATCAGTCAGTTCAGTCGCTCAGTCGTGTCCGACACTTTGCGACCCCATGAATCACAGCACGCCAGGCCTCCCTGTCCATCACCAACTCCCGGAGTTCACTCAGACTCACGTCCATCAAGTCAGTGATGCCATCCAGCCATCTCATCCTTTGTCGTCCCTTCTCCTCCTGCCCCCAATCCCTCCCAGCATCAGAGTCTTTTCCAATGAGTCAGCTCTTCTCATGAGGTGGCCAAAGTACTGGAGTTTCAGCTTTAGCATCATTCCTTCCAAAGAACACCCAGGACTGATCTCCTTCAGAATGCACTGGTTGGATCTCCTTGCAGTCCAAGGGACTTTCAAGGGTCTTCTCCAACACCACACAGGGTGGCAATAATCAGAAACAAGAAATTACATTGTTACAATGTTACTATAATTCATACTACAATGATATTAACATTGTAACAGTATAAAATATTAACACTGGTACAGTGTTACTATTCAGTGTTACTATTACAGTTCATAGCAAAACAATAAAATTGTAACAGTATAAGAAATTAACATTGGTACAGTATTAGTATAATTCAGAGTATAATGATGTTAACATTGTAACAGTATAAAAAATTAACATTGGTACACTGTTACTATAATTTTTAATTTATTTTTGGCTGCGCTGGGCTGGGCTTTTCTCTAGTTGCAGAGAGCTGGGGCTACCCTCTAGTTGCAGTGCATGGGCTCTAGGGAGCACGGGCTTCAGTTCAGTTCAGTTCAGTTCAGTCGCTCAGTCGTGTCCGACTCTTTGTGACCCCATGAATCGCAGCACGGCAGTACACAGGCTCAGTAGTTGAGGTTTCCGGCTCTGGAGAACAGGCTCAATAGTTGTGGCACGCCGGCTTAGTTGCTTTGAGGCATGTGGAATCTTCCCGGATTAGGGATCAAACCTGTGTCTGCTGCACTGGTAGGTGGATTCTTCACCACAATGCCAGCTCATCAGTGCAGTGCAGTTCAGTTGCTCAGTCGTGTCTGACTCTGCCACCCCATGAATCACAGCACGCCAGGCCTCCCTGTTCATCACCAACTCCTGGAGTTCACTCAGACTCATGTCCATCGAGTCGGTGATGCCATCCAGCCATCTCATCCTCTGTTGTCCCCTTCTCATCCTGCCCACAATCCCTCCCAACATCAGAGTCTTTTCCAGTAAGTCAGCTCTTCGCATTAGGTGGCCAAAGTACTGGAGTTTCAGCTTTAGCATCATTCCTTCCAAAGAACACCCAGGACTGATCTCCTTCAGAATGGACTGGTTGGATCTCCTTGCAGTCCAAGGGACTATTGACGTACTCCTTTTCCTATTTGGAACCAGTCTGTTGTTCCATGTCCAGTTCTAACTGTTGCTTCCTGACCTGCACAATGATATTAATGTTATTCTAATATAAAAAATTAACGTTGGCAGCATGTTACCGTATTTCATGGTACAATGATATTAGCATTGTAACAATATAAGAAATTAACAAAACATTTTAACTAAACTGAAGACCCTGCTTGGTTTCCCTTGTCTTCCACCAGTGTCCTTTGCTTGTTCCAGGGTCCCGTTCAGGTCCTACCTTTGTTGAGTTGTTGCTTTGTGCTTGTCTTCAGCAGTCTTAAGTTTCCCAGTCTTCCCTTGTTTTTTCATGACCTTGACAACTCTGAAGAGTATTGATTGCTGTTTTGCCAAATATCCCTCAGTTCGGTGTTTTGCACAATTGGGCTGCAGTTCCACAAACCACAGAAGGGATGTGCCCCTTTGAGTGTACTATTTCATGGGTTTATGATGTCAGCATGGCTTACCAATGGGGACTGTGGCCTTGATCCCTGTGTTAAGGTGATTTCCACCCATTTCTCTTCTTACATCTTATGTCTCCCTTATCCTTTCTCCCTATAGTTAACAAATAGCTTGGGGAGATGCTTTGAGACAGCACAAAGCCTGTTACTCTTCCCACTTTTGCACGCTGATTTTGGCATCCACGTATCTAGTCTTCAACACTTCTGTGGAGTTTGCCTAATGATGATTTTCTCTTTTTCTCTCTTTCCTTCTGCATTTATTCATTGGAATTCTGTTGCAGGAGAGAGCTGGCACTTCTCTTCCATCTATGCATTTTATTGAGTATTTACGTAAGTGTGTATTCATGGATATTTGCTTTATTCCATGGGTTACAACCCAGTGTGCATGTGCTCAGTCATGTCCAACTCTTTGCAGCCCCAGGGACTATAGCCTGCCAGGCTCCTAGTCCATAGAGTTTTCCAATGGAATGCTGATTCCTACTCCAGGGAATCTTCCCAACCCAGAGATCGAAACTTCATCTCTTGAGTCTGTTGCCTCCCCTGCATTGGCAGGCGGGTTCTTACCACTGTGCCACTTGGGAAGCCCCTATAATCCAGTACCCTCACTATTTGTTTTGTTGTTTAAACTGTTCTTGTTTTGGCCATTAGAAGCTCTTTTGTGTTCTTCCACACACACACATGCACGCACACACACACACACACACATATTAGCATTTCCTTGATGATTCTGCAAGATGTTTGCTGTAGACTCATCTTGCATTTTCTTCTCTGGCCCTGGATTCGACCACTTCTCCAAGCAGCTCTGATTCCTTTTACTAAAGAATTATTTAGAATACAAGATTTGGGCACCAGGGGTGCTTATTACTGCTGGGGTCTCATTGCTTCTAGACCCTCTTAGTGAACAGACCTAGGTGAAAATATATGTGTGGATGGCACATATTTATGTAACACGTCTCTCTGCCCCTATCTTCAAAATCATGACTATGTTGACACCCCTTTTCATACTGTTGGAGAAAGGAATGGCAAACCATTCCAAGTATCCTGGCTTAAAACTCAACATTCAAAAAACTAAGATTGTGGCATCTTGTCCCATCATTTCATGGCAAATAGATGAGGGAAAAATGGAAACAGTGACAGATTTTATTTTCCTGGGCTACAAAATCACTGCAGATGATGAGTGCAGCCATGAAATTAAAAGACACTTGCTCCTTGGAAGGAAAGCTATGACAGATCTAGACAGTGTGTTAAAAAGTAGAGACATCACCTTGCTGACAAAGGTCCATCTAGTCAAAGCTATGGATTTTCCAGTGTATGTATATGAGAGTTGGACCATAAAGAAGGCTGAGCACCAAAGAATTGATGCTTTCAAATTGTGGTGCTGGAAAAGACCCTTGAAAGTCCCTTGGATGGCAAAGGGATCAAACCGGTCAATCCTAAAGGAAATCAACCCTGAATATTCATTGGAAAAACTGATGCTGAACCTCCAATACTTTGGCCACCTGATGCCAAGAGCCAGCTCATTGGAAAAGACCTTGATCCTGGGAAGGACTGAAGGCGGGAGGAGAAAGGGGCAACAGAGGATGAGATGGTTGGATGGCATCACCGACTTAATGGACACGAGTGTGAGCAAACTCTGGGAAATGACGAAGGACAGGGAAGCCGGGCGTGCTGCAGTCCATGGGGTCACAAGAAGTCGGACATGACTGAGCCACTGAACAACAAATGCTGATAACCCAGATTCCAGGCCAATGGCACAGAGTTCGTTTCGTCTTCCCCTTTCCTTATCTCTAACTTCCTCCTCCAAGAGCGAGGCATCTGGGACTCACTGTCTGTAACATACTTATGTGGTCAACTCCAGCGTACACATAACGTCCTTTCTGCATTGCTGACCTGTGCCCCCATGAGAAACACATTTCCTGGCTAGATTCTCGCGTTTATGTGCAGCCAAGATCCTGTTTGCCACAGTTTCTCCGGTTCAATCTGTTTCCTGCCCCTTCTGGCGGTTGTGTTCTTTACTTGCGCAGTTACGTTTGTGTTCTGTCTGGGGCTCCTCCGACACCCAGATTTTTCAAAACTCCATCTTTAGCCAGTGATTTGGGATGCCACTCTTGTCACTGACTCTTTCCATACATGTTGGGGTCTATTCTGGATGCCCGGTGTTAGCCTCACTGGTCATCTGCGTGTTCATGTGCTGGTACCACACGCTTGGAATCATTGAGATTCTATACATGCATGCATGCTAAGTCACTTCAGTTGTTTCTGACTCTTTGTGACTCTATGGACTGTAACCCACCAGCCTCCTCTGTCCATGGGATTATCCAGGCAAGAATACTGGAGTGGGTTTCCATTTCCTACTCCAGGGGATCTTCCCGACCCAGGGATCAAACCCACATCTCTTCCATCTCCCGCATGGCAGGCAGATTCTTTATCACTGTGCCACCTGCGAAGCCCACAGAGGTTCTGTAGTGTGTCTTAATGTCTGTGTCTTAATGTCTGGGAGAGCTAGTGTCTTGTGTTTCTCAGTTGTTCTCCTGGCAATTGCTGCCTGTTGCTTTTCCTTGTAGATGTAAAGTCTTTCTTTGGTCTGAGTGCGGTTGAGTCTAGAACGATGCTGCCTGCCCATGGACAGAGTGCAGACATGCAGGGATTTTGCTGCACACAGGCTGGGCTCTCTGAAACTCCAGGATCAATCAGAAAGGGAAGGGGAACTTTTGGGTCCTCATTTGAACTGAATCATGTATTTTCTTTGTGAGCCTGCCTCTTGACATTAACTTTCCTAGCAGAATATCTACAGGGTTTTCATTCAGAAGGTGCCTTGGGTAAGAGGGTGTAGATGGCACCTCCTGATGGGCAGGGGCAGGAGGTGACATCCAGGCTGCTTAATTCTACGTGGTCTCTTCAGGCTGGTGTACAAGGTACATTGTTTCACATGCAGTCCCAGCAGCTGTGGGGCTTCCCAGGTGGTGCAGTGATAAAGAATCTGCCTGCAATGCAGGAGACACAAGAGGCATGGGTTCTAGCCCTGGGTGGGGAAGATCCCCTGGAGGAGGAAATGCAACCCACTCCAGTATTCTTGCCTGGAGAATCCCATGGACAGAGGAGTCTGGTGGGCTACAGTCCATGGGGTCACAGAGAGTTGGTGGTGGTCTAGCAGCTGTAATGACTCCCGCGAGGGGTCAGTCTCCTGCCTAGCACTGCACTCTGTGTTGGGGCTGCTCTTTCAACCAGGAGGCCTGGCACACAGGGCGATGTCATCCCCAAGCCACTGGCCAGCAGGTCGCACCAAAACAAGCTCTAGCCATGGACAACATCCATAGAGCAGCCCTGAGCCATGACTTCATCCCTCTTTTTTTTTTTCATCACTCTTGAGAAATAGATTTATTCTCCCCTGATGGTTTGTAGAGGTGAGATTGATGTCGATAAGACAAGATGAGGTTAGAAGAACGTCAGTGACAATGTTCTGTGCCTGTAGTTGTGCGCTGCATCACTGGGGATTCTTAAGAAACAGCCCTTGGCTGACTTCATTCTTGTTCATCCCCACTGCACTTGCCAGGAGAGCTTTGCTGCCATTTGTACCATTTCTATCCCCCACCCTTAATCTTGCCTTGCAGTTGGAATCAGCTCATCACAGCCAGGAGTCTCAGAAATAGATGAGATGTGGTGGGGAGCTGTGGGGCTGAGTCTGTTTTTTAAATACATGATCAGAACTCATTTGATGATGATGGGCTTTCTGGAGCATGTCAGGAAGAGAGTTGAAGGAGAGTTTCGTTCTAGGGTCGTATTATTGGCGTACGTGTTCAGCCTCACAAGAGAACTTTTTAAATATATATATATATATAAATTTATTTATTTTAATTGGAGGTTAATTACTTTACAATATTGTGTTGGTTTTGCCATACTTCAACATGAATCCGCCACAGGTATACACGTGTTCCCCATCCTGAACCCCCCTCCCTCCTCCCTCCCCCTACCATCACTCTGGGTTGTCCCAGTGCACTAGCCCCAAGCATCCAGTATCATGCTTCGAATCTGGACTGGCGATTCGTTTCATATATGATATTATACATGTTTCAATGCCATTCTCCCAAATCATCCCACCCTCTCCCTCTCCCACAGAGTCCAAAAGAAGCCTCACAAGAGAACTTTTTAAATATATATATATATATAAATTTATTTATTTTAATTGGAGGTTAATTACTTTACAATATTGTGTTGGTTTTGCCATACTTCAACATGAATCCGCCACAGGTATACACGTGTTCCCCATCCTGAACCCCCCTCCCTCCTCCCTCCCCCTACCATCACTCTGGGTTGTCCCAGTGCACTAGCCCCAAGCATCCAGTATCATGCTTCGAATCTGGACTGGCGATTCGTTTCATATATGATATTATACATGTTTCAGTGCCATTCTCCCAAATCATCCCAGCCTCTCCCTCTCTCACGGAGTCCAAAAAACCAAGACCTGGTTGATAATCCAAGTCCTGATTTATTCTTTCATAAAGCATTAGTCTTATTGCCCTGTGGTCATGATAATTGATTTGCGTGTCTTACATTGAAGATTTTAATTGCAAAAACCAAAATTTAATGCAGAATTTTAATGCAAGATTTTAATTGCAAGAACTTGTCACCTGCCAGAGTGACAAGCCGTGGAGGACATTTCTGGGAGGGTATGAGAGGATGTGCAGAGCTGAAGGTGGAGTTAAACCAGGAGACCATGGAGGGCAGGAGCCTGGCAGCTCTGGGGGTCCTCAAAGCAGGGACTCAGGACCGGGGTCCTTGAGCAGTACTGCCGGCTGGCTCATTTCCAGGCAAAGAATCCTAAATTCCATGGAGAAGCACCTGTGTGCTCCCCACGGGTTCCTGCCCACCTGCCACTTGGGCAGTGGGAGACGAGAAGAGGGTAACCTAAGGAGAGTGCCCGCACCCCCGTGGGGCAGGGAGAGGTGATTCTCTGAAACTAGGGAAAGAGCTTTCCTAGAGAAAGGGGAGAACACAACCCGTGTACCTGCTGTGCCCCACCTGCAGGCCAGCCGCGCACCAACCCTCCTGGGAGCCTGGGCTTCTCCGCTCTCAGTGAACCTGAGCTCTCAAAACCCCCTCTGCTGCCTTCGTTGCCACATTTTTTATTTTGTCCCTGTGTCTCTTACTGATATTTGTCCAGGGCTGCTCTTCAGAAGCACATATTAAACTAAATGAAGTCATATCACATCTTCTTAGAGCTGCAGAGCTTTGCAGCAAGCACATCATCTCCTTTAAAGTAGCTCCCCGCCGCCCCCCACCCTCCAGGGCACCGTCTCCTCACTCTGCTCTTCTGTTCCAGGGTCCGCTGCTCCTCTGCTTCCAGGAGGACCTGCTGCAGCCACCCCTGGAGCTGACCATGCAGCAAGTCTCCAGCGTGGCCCGGTCGGCCCAGGAGAAGGTGAGCCAGACGCTGTCACCTGCTGGAGGCCTTTCCTCACCCAGGAAGCCAATTTTAAACTGGGATGTATAACTGGGTCACTTTGCTATACACCAGAGATTGACACAACATTGTAATCAACTATACTTCAATTCTTTTTTTTTTTTATTTTTATTTTGTCCCTGTGTCTCTTACTGATATTTGTCCAGGGCTGCTCTTCAGAAGCACATATTAAACTAAATGAAGTCATATCACATCTTCTTAGAGCTGCAGAGCTTTGCAGCAAGCACATCATCTCCTTTAAAGTAGCTCCCCGCCGCCCCCCACCCTCCAGGGCACCGTCTCCTCACTCTGCTCTTCTGTTCCAGGGTCCGCTGCTCCTCTGCTTCCAGGAGGACCTGCTGCAGCCACCCCTGGAGCTGACCATGCAGCAAGTCTCCAGCGTGGCCCGGTCGGCCCAGGAGAAGGTGAGCCAGACGCTGTCACCTGCTGGAGGCCTTTCCTCACCCAGGAAGCCAATTTTAAACTGGGATGTATAACTGGGTCACTTTGCTATACACCAGAGATTGACACAACATTGTAATCAACTATACTTCAATTCTTTTTTTTTTTTTAACTGGGGTGGGGGAGTTTATTCTTAGAATTATTGAAAATGCCAGACATCTTACACCAAAAAAATAAATAAAATATGGCCCATCATTGATGAATGGATAAATAAAATATGGCATTCCCACATGATGGAGTATTATTTGGCCTCATGAAGGAATGCAATTCTGACATGTGCTCCCACGTGGATGAGCCTTGAAGACATTCCACTAAGTGAAAGAAGCCAGACATGACACATATTATGAGATTCCATTCACATGAAATATTCAGAATAGATAAATCAGTAGAGACAGAAAGTAGACAAGTGGTGTCCAGGGCCTGGGAGTGGGCTGTGAACAGTGACTGCTAATGGGGCAGGGATTTTAGGGGGTGATGAAACGTTCTAAAGGTGGTGCTGGTGATGTTCGTACAACAGTGTGAAATATATTTAACGTATATTTAATATATTTAAAAGCCATTTGATTGTATAGTTTAAATGATCAGATTATTTGTAAATTTATATATATATCAGTTCAGTCGCTCAGTCGTGTCCGACTCTTTGTGACCCCATGGACTGCAGCACACCAGGCCTCCCTGTTCATCACCAACTCCCGGAGTCCACCCAACCCCATGTCCATTGAGTCGGTGATGCCATCCAGCCATCTCATCCTCTGTCTTCCCCTTCTCCTCCTGCTCTCAATCTTTCCCAGTGTCAGGGTCTTTTCAAATGAGTCAGCTCTTTGCATCAGGTGGCCAAAGTATTGGAGTTTCAGCTTCAACATCAATCCTTCCAATGAACACCTAGGACTGATCTATAAATTTTATTAAATTATAAACATACATTTTATAACTTATAAAATGTTTAGTCGCTAAGTCATTTCCGACTCTCTGTGACCCCAAGGACTGGAACCCACCAGGCTCCCCTGTCCGAGGCATTTCCCAGGCAAGAATACTGGAATGGGTTGCCATTTCCTTCTCCAGTGGATCTTCCTGACCCGGGGATGGAACTCATGTTTCCTGTATTGGCAGGCAGGTTCCTTACCACTGGGCCACCAGGGAAGCTGCAGATTTATATAGGTACAGTTATAAATAATATGTGAATAATTCTGTAGCATAATATATAGATTTTAGCCATTTAGCTATTACGCAGAGTTTATTTTATAGTTACTAACAGTTTATAGCCTGAAATTACTTGTTACACTGGTCAACTATCATAAAAAATAGGAAAAATTTTTTGTAATAAAAAGTCTCTGCGAAGTGCTGAGAGACTCTTAAGTATAAGCTTCCCCTTGTTCTTGATATTTTATTGTCAAGTTAAATGCATACCATTTAGCAGACTGTGAGGAGGAGATACCTGGGTGGCCCCTGGGCCCAGAAGGAGCTCCCACCCAGCCCCTGGAACCCCGTCCTTGTGTATCCCCGCCCACCCCCACACTGGGTCAGCTAGAACATCATTTGTGCATTTCAAATGTTTATTGTTTTGTGTGTACATTTTCGCAACAAGCTTTCTCTTTATAAGAACATGGCGGTTTGGATGTTCACCCAGGTTGGTTTTGGGGGCTGTAGTTCATTAGCTAGAACTGCAGTTCACAACTCTGGGTGGACACAGGCAGCTTTGTCCACGTTCCACAGATGGACAATGAGATGGTTTTCTCTTTTTCACAAGTGCAGCGAGGCTGCCCTGCACTGTCTCCTGAGCCCTCAGAATCAAGCCTGGGAGTATCTCTGGGGCAGGTGTGAGGTTCCAGGTTTGTAGGTTCACACAATCAGCTCCATCATGGGCTCCAGAATTAGTGACCCAGGCACTGACCCAGCGTCTCTTGCCCTGGCAATGCAGAAGGGCTCTCTCCCCCCATGCCCTGGTGGATCCTGGAGCCTCAGAGCTCCATAGCCCCTGCAGCAAGCATGGGAAATCCCCAGGAGATGTTGGGAAAAAACTGGTGGCAACAAGGCAGGATGGCATCAGCACAGCCCTGAGAGCTGGAAGGGGCCCTGTGAGCGGGTGGTGTGGTGCCCAGGTTTCAGAAGCCAGGGGTCTGGGGGCAGCATGCTGTAGGCCTGACCTACCTGAGTCCCCTGCTTGGGATGTGCCCCTGTGCATTGATTGAGTTTTGTGTGTACTATTATTGACAAATATTGACAAATACCCCTATTATTGACAAATAAGCCTCAAGCCACTTTGTGGTGGACAGTTTCTGTTTCCTGTTGTCTGACACTGTCAGTATTAAGAGAACAGAGCTCAGAGACTGGCCTGGAGGTGCTGGGGCGGGAGCAGGGATTAGAAATGGCCATAGACCATTTTTAAAGGTCTTGATATATAGATGGTATCAGAAATGCAGCGTTTGGAAAGTGGATGGTTAAACTGTGTTTGTTTTAATACCATGGCAGAAATATTGCACACCCATCAAAAAGTTGAGAAGAATGTATAGAAGTGCACAAGCTTTTTTTTTTTTTTAAGCCTGTCATTAACTCTTTTTTAAATATTCAATTCATTAATTTTTTATTTTGGTTGTGTTGGGTCTTCGTTGCTGCTCCCAGGCTTTCTCTAGCTGGGGCAAGTGGGAGGCTGCTCTTTGTCGCGGTGTGTGGGCTTCTCATTGTGGTGGCTTCTCCTGTTGCACATCACGGGCTCTAGGTGCACGGGCTTCAGTAGTTGCAGACCGTGGGCTCAGTAGTTGTGGTACTTGGGCTTAGTTGCTCCCCAGCATGTAGGATCTTCTCAAACCAGGGATCAAACAGGTGTCCCTTATGTTGCAAGGTGGATTCTTAACCATGGGACCACCCGGGAAGCCCTGCATCAAGGTTTTTAAGTCTGCCCTCTTCCTCCTTGCTCTCAGCGCTCCTTCCTTTGCTCCCTGCAGACGGGACCATGGGCAGAGCTGTCTGCACTCTGTTCTAGGAAGCTTTTCACCCAGTAAACTACTGGAAAGTGCACATGATTTTGTTTTCTTTTACAAGTTTCTTCATAGTTCTTGTCTCCTGTGTTTTCTTGGCCAGAGAGGACCTGAGCGCCTGCCAGTGCCTTTGTGCTGGCATCAGGGCCCTCCTCTTGGGCAGGAGCCCAGCCCCCTGAGCAATGCAGGAAAGTGGGTTGAGTGTCATGGTCCCAGGGAACCAGCTCAGGCGCCCTGTGGGGATCCACCTGGCCCGTGGGAAGTGGGAAGCAGGATACCCCCAGGTGCTTGGATCCTGTACACAACTTCTTCCTCTCTTGGACATGCATCTTGGCTGATCACAGCCCATTTCAGGGTACCCACTTGCAAAGCAATCGAGGCTGACTAGTCAATTTCTCTTGTAATGTGTCCCCATGGGAGGTTCCCAAATATCCACAAGTTAAATAAAGGACAGACATCATCCCATGAGCTGATGACAGTGCCTTCCTCCTTTCAGGGTCTGAACCACCCCAGGGTCTCCAAACATAGATTGAATCCTGTACCAGCATTGTCACATGCTCCCACTGCGCAGTGTAATTCCTGAGAAGGGGAATCCACAGCAGAACCTCAGGACGCAAACAGAACATGTCCAGGGAATACAGACAGGAGATTCTGGGACATCCCCCACCCCCTCCCCCACCCTGCCCTTTCTCTGCTCCCCTCAGAGCATCAGGGTCCGTGTTTCTCATCCTCCTGTCTCATCCCTGACAAGGGACGTGTGGATGGAGTTTGAGGTAACGAGGAGGAGGAATCTGCCTGGACAAGGAGGCTGGTGTATAGTCGCATCTTGGATCAAGACTTGAATGGGGCTTGGGTCAGATGAGAATGGGGCTCTGGTCTCCCGTTGTGGCTATCTTCCTGACTTGAGTTTGAACTTGAGTCTCCCTGCAGGACCCCCCCAGAACAGAACTGAGCCTCCCCCGCCTTCCAAGTGCTCTGTGCTCCGACTTTCTCCTGGAGCCCCTGAAGACCCCTGTGTGCCAAGGTAACCACCGTTGCAAATATCTGTTCATCAGCAAGCCCCCTGCCCCGGTCCTGCACAGAGAGTGGGGTCTTGCAAAGGTCAGAGCATCGGAGTCGTCTTGCAGGACCCATGGGAGCTACAAATTCCACACCCTGCAGCCAGGGCTGTATGGGGACCTCTCAGTGGTTTACTTATGACGCTTGACACCAAATGTGTGCATTTTTCTTTCACCCAGCAAGCAGGCCTCCAACCCTCTGAACACCAACTGGGTGTCCTACAATTCAGTTCAGTCCTGGCGCTAACTGCAGGGCAGACCGCTCGGATCAAGGGCTCCGTCCTACAAGACTGCTCCCTATTTCAGGTGCCACCCCTAGGTCTGGGCTTCCTGTACCCACCATCTGGTTATAAAGCTGAAGGTTCCCACAACCCCTCCTCATGCTAGAACAGCTCATAGAACTGGGGAAAGCAGTTTCCTTACTATTGTTGTTGTTTACTTGCTCAGTCATGTCTGACTTGTTGTGACCTCATGGACTGTAGCCCTCAGGCTCCCCTGTCCATGGGATTTCCCAGGCAAGAATACTGGAGTGTGTAGCCATCTAAGGGATCTTCCCCCACACAAGGATCAACCTGGGTCTCCTGTACTACAGGAGGATTCTTTACCACTGAGCCACCTCGTAAGCCCTTCCTTACTATTGAAAGTGAAATTGAAGTCGTGTCCGACTCTTTGTGACCCCATGGACTGTAGCCCACCAGGCTTCTCAGTCCATGGGATTTTCCAGGCAAGAGTACTGGAGTGGGTTGCCATTTCCTTCTCCAGGGGGTCTTCCCAACCCAGGGATCGAACCCAGGTCTCCCGTGTTGTAGGCAGATGCTTTACCCTCTGAGCCATTACCAGTGTCTTATAAGAACACAGCTCAGGGACAGCCAAATGGCAGAGGTGTCCGGAGCAGGGAAGAGAGAAGGGACAGGAACTTCCATGGCCTCTAATGTGCCACCCTTCCAGGACCAGATGCTCTGAACCCCATTGTTAAAGGGTTTTGTGGAGGTTCCATTACAGAGGACGTCTGATTAAACCACAGGCCATGGGTCTGTGAACCCGTCTCTAGTCCATTCCCCTGGGCTCCAGGTGGCAAAGCTTCTCCCCTCTCATCACACCTTGATTGTGCGGACCTCCTGCCTACCTCCTGTTGTTATCTAGGTCCCCAGCCACCAGTCATCTCCTTAGCATCTAAAAGACATTCTTATCACTCCGGAGATTCCAAGGGTTTTAGAAACTGTGTGCCATGAGCTGAGGACACCACCAAATATTTATCCCAAGAGACAAGCCTACCAGGGGCTGGGGCATTTCTCTAAGGGAGTGCTCCTGGGACAGGGCACCTGTGTTCCTTTGGAAGGGCATCTTTTCAGGTGGCGGCTGGAAGCACCCCTGTCTGCAGCACTCGTGGAGCAAGGCATCACCCTTTAACTTCTCTGCAGGGCTCTCTGTGTCCTCACTTCCAGTCCGAACACGCCCCAAGCACATTTCTCTCTCCCAGACTGTAATTACACTCTTACACAAGAGCAACAAGTTTCAGCTGCATTTTCTTTGCTCCTGTCCTGGAAGGGCTTTGTGACCCAGAAGATGGAGACTTAATTTCTGTATTGCAAGTGGCCCGAGAGCCGCTCCTCGTCCTCAGGTGGCAGCAGCGACCCCTCCTGGTGCACCGTGGAGGCGTGAGGTCTACACGGGCAGCATTTGAGCTCCCTGAACATGAACCGGGGTTAGGCAGATTGTGCGGTACAGGCACTTGCTGCAAAGGTCACATATTTCCTTAGCAAGCGTGGTGAGTGTCCCTGTAAACGGGATTCGTATGTTGAAGGCTCGCCAGGGAAAGCAACAAACATTGGTCCTGAGGGACTGCAGTGCTGTTTACCTTGGTGGGTGGCCCTACCCCGTAAAAAGTATGAATTAGCTCTGTTGTCTGTGTCATTTGTAAAGAAATAGAGACTTCTAATGATGCATCGATCAGCTGCAGGTTAAAGTTTGAAGTAACAATCCACCCAGACTGGAGTAAGATCTAGAAGTCAGAGAGATCCAGGCTGGCTGCGAGCTTGTCTTGGGTATTTCCTTCCCCCTCTGAGCCACGGGCTGTGTCTGTAAAGGTGAACGCCTGCCTGGCCCCGGCCTGTGCAGTACCGCAGGGGCCTGCTCCTGATGTTGTTGGGCTCTACAGGTTCTGTCTGTTCTCCTTAGTGCCCACAGCTCTCCTCCACCCAAGGAAGCATCGTGACCTTTGTATGGAAGGGGAAGCCAGGCAGAGAGAAGCCGGTGAGGGAACTAAGAACCACTGAATAAGCAGAGGCTGCAACTGAACCCGAATCAGCCTCCAGAAGCAGGCTCTGACTGTGATACACCATAAATGGTGCAGTTATGATTATTCTTTCCTTTCTTATTATTACCATTTTATGTTTATCATTTCACTTAAGCTCCCACCCTCCCCAGGAAAGAGGGAAGATGGAAAAAGGGGAACTGAAAGGCACTAACCAACCTTTGCTTCCATGAAACCATAGCAACAAACAGATTGAGGCATTTGCTTGGAATTACCCCCAGAACCTTATTCCACATGATATGTCGGGGAACCCCGCAACCCTCCCTGGGTATGATTTGTGTATTCTGAGCACATGGACTTTTTTAATCTAAAGGCTGTCTGTTACACATTTATACACTAAAATACACTCTGAAAGATTCCGGGGTCTCCTCTGCTCTCTCCAAACCTTGGTGAACCCCGTGCTTTGCAGGTGTATTGTTGTTCAGTCACTAGGTCATGTCTGACTTTGCAGCCCCATGGACTGCAGCACGCCGGTCCTCCCTGTCCCTCATCATCTCCCAGAGTTTGCCCAAGTTCATGTCCATCCAACCATCTCATCCTCTGTCACCCCCTTCTCCTTTGCCAGGGTAGTGGAATACAAAGTTGTAGTTGCAAATAGGAAATTTGGTTGATTTTTTTTTTCCTGGATGAGTGAATATTTATTTCTTTACTTTTGGTTGTGCTGGGTCTTCATTGCTGTGCAGGGACTGTTATCTAGTTGTAGCGAGCGGGGCCTACTCTCTAGTCATGATACAGCAGCTTCTTGTCACAGCGGCTTCTCTTGTTGCAGAGCAGAGGCTGTAGGCACACGGGCTTTGTAGTGGCAGCTCCTGGGCTCTAAAGCGCAGGCTCAGTAGTTCGGTGCACGGGCTTAGTTGCCCTGCAGCGTGTAGGATCTTCTCCTCCCAGGAATGGAACTGGTGTCTCTTGCACTGACAGGCAGATTCTTTACCACTGAGCCACCATGGAACTGACTGACTTTTTTTTTTTTTTGGTTTTGCATGACTTGAAATTCCAGGTGCCCTATTAGCCTGGTATTTATGCTAAAGTTCTAACAACTTGTGAAACTGTTTTGAAGCAGGGTCTTTCCACAGGCAGGTGAGAGATTCCTCCCTGGGGGCCCCACCCTTTGAGGCCGGAATGGGAGCAGAGCCTCTGGGAGAGTCACCTGTTTGTTTGAAGGGAGGCAGATGGAATCTGGGCTGAGTCAGCCCTCAGGTACTTTGCCTGGTGTAGACTGCTGAAAGGACCCTCGGGCAAGTTGGGGGTCTGTTTGTGAGCTGGAACACAAGGCAGTGGCCAAGGATGAAGACATGGCTGAGCAGAGCACTAGAACACTAACAGCCAGCCTGGAAAAGACCCAGCTCTCTCCTGCCCTCGTTTTAAAGGCAGTGTCTTGTATGTGTCTTTTAGTGCATATAGACCATGGAGGAGAACACATTCTCAGATTTCTAAGCCAAGGAAAGCCCACATTAAGCTGCATTATGTAGTAACAATACCTCCTGGTAGTGTTCTTGTTCAGTCACTCAGTCGTGTTTGACTCTTTGTGAGCCCATGGACTGCAAACTCATATCCATTGAGTTGATGATGCCATCCAACCATCTCATCATTTGTCCCTCTTCTCTTCTTGCCCTCAATCTTTCCCAGCATCGGTGTCTTTTCCAATGAGTCGACTCTTTGCATCAGGTGGCCAAAGTATTGGAGCTTCAGCATCAGTCCTTCCAATGAATATTCAGTGTTGACTTCCTTTAGGATTGACTGGTTTGATCTCCTTGCCATCCAAGGAACTCTCAAGAGTCTTCAGCACCACAGTTTCAAAGCCTCATTGTTCATTCTAAAGAATCCAAACAAGAGAAGGGATGGAGAGTATGGGTGGGGGTGGGTGTCGGACCCTGTGTGGTCCAAGGCACACCTCTCGAGGGGATGAAATAGAGCATCTACCCAGCATTGCTTGGGGCTGGCTGCCATCTTGTTTCCAGCATTTTCCAGCTCAGTCCACTGGGAAGTGAAGTGAAGTGAAGTGAAATTCTCTTAGTTGTGTCTGACTCTTTGCGACCCCATGGATTATACAGTCCTGATCATTCTCCAGGCCAGAATACTGGAGTGGGTAGCCATTCCCTTCTCCAAGGGGATCTTCTCAACCCAGGGATTGAACCTGAATCTCCTGCATTGCAGGCAGATTCTTTACCAGCTGAGCCACAAGGGAAGCCCCTAGCCCACTGGGAGACAGCATATAAAAATATACCTTCAGCCATGTGTTGTGAACAGCAGGCAATAGGGTTAGCTTTATCGATGTTTTGAGAATTTTCAGCCAATGACACTTTACTTTTTAAAATGAGTTTCTGTTCCAGAGTAGAAGTAATATTTTATATCAGACTCATGCTCTCTCAGTGGCTCAGTGGTAAAGAATCTGCTTGCGATGCCGGAGACAAAGGAGACGATCGTTCGACCCTGGGGTTGGGAAGAGCCCTTGGAGGGGGGCATGGCAACCCACTCTAGTATTCTTGCCTGGAGAATCCCATCCTACAGTCCATAGGATCACAAAGGAGTCAGACACAACTTATTGACTGAGCACACACACACGCATGCCATCTTAGAGAATATTTATATGACCAAGGCTGGATGCAGAGCTGGGGCAGAAACCTGACTGGGAATTCTGAATGATTAGTGAAAAGTCATTTCTTCCATTTTATTTTGAAATTCTTTCTCCGTCATGTCATGTAGTGTGATGAAATCAAAAACTGTTCAGTGATGTAAACCTTTTAGGTCCTTTTTATCAGCTGTGTTTCTAGTTCTTTTGAAGACAAAAGTAATGAAATTATTTCCAGTTCTCTAGAGTGTTCTCAGAGAAGGAGGAGCTGGAGCAATTGTTGTTGTTCAGTCCCTCAGTCGTGTCTGACTCTTTGAGACCCCATGGACTGCAGCATGTCAGGCTTCCCTGTCCTTCACCATCTCCTGAAGTTTGCTGGGAGACTCATATCCATTGAGTCAATGATGCTGTCTAACCAGCTCATCCTCTACTGCCCTCTTCTCCTTTTGCCTTCAATATTTCCCAGCATCAAGGTCTTTTCCAATGAGTTGACTCTTAACATCAGGCCAAATTATTGGAGCTTCAACTTTAGCATCAGTCCTTCCAGTGAATATTCAGGCTTGATTTCCTTTAGGATTGACTGGTTTGATCTCCTTGCAGTCCAAGGGACTCTCAAGAGTCTTCTCCAGTACCACAATTTGAAAGCATCACTTCTTCGTCCTTCACCCTTCTTTATGGTCCCACAGATCAAACCCATGTTTCCTGCATCTCCTGCATTGGTAGGCAGATTCTTTATCACTGGTTCAATCCCTGGGTCAGGAAGATCCCCTGGAGGAGGGCATGGCAACCCACTCCAGTATTCTTGTCTGGAGAATCCCATGGACAGAGGAGCCTGGCGGGCTGCAGTCCATAGGGTCGCAAAAGAATTGGACATGACTGAGCGACTAAACAACAACAGAGAATCGGACGTGAGTAAAGTAACTTAGCACACATGCACCTGGGAAGCCCAAGCCATATCAAACAGCTCAGTGTAATTGGGATGCTCTGAGGACCTAATGTATAAACTTCAGAAGGGAGCCTCATGAACAGGTCTGTGTTTGGGGTAGGGAGACTCTAGGGTCAAGATCGGGGTCTCTACCTGTTTGTCCGTATTTAATAGACATCAACCCTGGTCACTCTGGCCCTGGGTGGAAGGGTCTGTTTGACCTTGCATCGGGTGATCCTGCCTTCTGCCATTCCAAGAGGGGACCCCTTGGTTACAGGGACGGCCTGGCCACTATTTGCCTGGGTTGAGATCATTTAATCCCCATTGTGTAGAAAACACCATAATGCCCTGAAAGAAGATTACTTATATTTAAAATCTCTTTTCCATTTTGTTCTGGACCATTTGACAAATGGGACTTTTACTCTCAGGGTGGAGGAGCAGAGGCTGGCCCTGCTCATATCCCTCCCCACTGGACCTGTGGGAACGGTGAGGGCATTTTGTTTGCCCGTCTTGAAACTGATCAGATAGTTGTTTTAGTTAGGTTTCTCAGGTGAACACTGAAGAGAGGCTGAGAAACGGTTGGTCCATATGACAGGTGTTACTGAGAGCATTGGCATAGGTCTGTGAAGACCTTCCAGGGATCTCTGCAAAAGTTGTCCCAGTTTTAATGATTGCACCTAGTTTCCAGATGTGACGTGAATGGTAATTGTGACCTTTGAGGCTTGCATTCTAGAAGTTTTAAAGTCTTAAAATCTATGCTGGATTATTAGTTTAATTGCTTTTAAACAGGTGCTTCAGCTATCCGTGTATAAGAAGCGAAGCAGTGGGGTAGCTTTTTTTAAAATTCATTCTTTTTAAAAATTAATTAATGGATTTACTTTTGACTGCACGGCGGCACACAGGCTTTCTCTAGTTGTGGTTTGCAGCTTCTGATAGCAGTGGCTCCTCTTGTTGCAGAGCATGGGCTCAGAAGCTGTGGTGCACGAGCTCAGTTGCCTTGAGGCATCTAGAATCTTCCCTGACCAGAGGTGGAACCCGTGACCCCTGCATTGACAGGCAGATTCTTTTCGTTTCTTATAGTTACTTTTAACTTTGTATTGGTGTATAGTCAATTAACAAACAATATTGTGATAGTCTCAGGTGAACAGCGAAGGGACTCAGCCATACGTGTGTATGTATATATATATATATATTCTCCATTCTCCCCTAAACTCACCCCCATCTAGGCTGCCCCTGGGGATTCTTACCACTGGGTCAGCAGAGGGGTCCAGCTCTTTGTAGAACTGAATACAAACAGAAACCAAACTCTTCCTTGAGTTAGGGTGCTAATGAATCTGTCAAGGTTCTCAGTGACGTTCTAATTAGCTTCGTATAGAAAGTTCCATAGAAATAACAGAAGTCAACCAATCACTGACTGTTTTTTTACTTTAAGAAGTAAAATGACCTCAGCTCTTGAGACAAAGGACAGAATTTTCTATCATGTCCCTTGTGTGTGTGTAACTCATCCAGCAGCAAAATACATTCCTCCTACAAGGAATGTTTACAGAGCATTTATTTTTAAAGTGAATAGGCGACATTTCTTATACAAACATTTTTTTGTTCCAACCTTTGATGAACTCTGGAGATACAATAACATGATGAAGATGTAACAAATCCACATAAGTCAGTCCTCAGAGAGGGCCTTTACAACAACGGATGAAAATACGGGTTGTGCAATTTTCTGCCAGTATTTAGAAAAGGCAGCGTTTTCTTTTTTAGAGAAAACCACCCTGTGCTGCCAAAAGCTTTTATAGTGGGCCCTGGAAATGGACCCCTTGCTGGGGGTCCCTGTGTCGTACAGGTCAGGTCATTTTTGAATGGGCAGGTGGGCTCCGAGTGGAGCTATGCCTGTGAGGGGCCAGTGAGCCGGGAATCAGGAAGGGGAAGGAGACATGTTTTCAGCCTGAACTTTGTGAAATAGCAGTTGCCCCAACAAAGTAAGTATTTTGTTAATCTTTCTACTTGGTATTTTAGGTTCTAAATCCACCAGAGAATTAAAGAATTTTTCCTTCCTTCCCAAGTGACACCATCCAGTGTGGGGGTCAGCTGTTCCCTTGGGGGTGTGGGGGTCCGTCTTGCCTTCCTCTCAGCCTCCGATGCCTTGGCTTTGGCCAGACACACTGGCCCCCTGCCAGACACCCCCATCCTCCCCAGCACCCCTCTGTCAGGCGCACCTGGTACCTGGCCACACAGGCAGCCTGCTCTGGGCTCGCTGGGCATCCTGCCAGGAGCGTGGCCCATCCCTCCTTCTGGAAGGTCTGCTCCTGGACGGGATTCGCTGGCAGGGACTGAGTGCTTCCCTGTGCAGGAGCAGCATTCACAGTCCCCTCTCTAAAATGCTTTGTGATTTATGTCAGGAATATGGTCTGGTTTGTTCCTGATGTAATTGCTTTGTCTCATAGGTTTTCAAATGAGCTCATTTTAACAACTCTATTTTTGTTAAGACTGTATCATTTTATAACCGTTCAATATTTCACAGTTCTTTGAATTATCCCCACATCTTTTTAAACCACAATAGATTACAATATATTTAAATAGAAACAATTTCTTATGTTCTGGGTACTTTAAAAAAAAAAGATTACCTGTAAACATCCAAAACTAATTTTCTTTTTAAGGCTTATTTTTTTACTGAGAGATGGTGGTTAATGGCTTTCACACTATATGAATAAATTGCCCGGGAAATTTAAAAATCAGCTGCATGAAGAAATAGAAAAAAGAAATATTTAAAGGACAAAAAAAATTGTGTGGAAAGATTCTAACTAGATTTGGGCAAGTTCTGAGAATACATCAGGAAGAAAAGATTGGAAATATTGCTTCCAGTTTTTAAGCTCTGGTGTAATAGAAAAGATATGCATCTAGATAGTCACCCACATTTGAAGCTGAGTTCTCATTCTTGCTGATCTGTAGAGTCCAGGTTATTTTGTTCAGTGAACTGAAGATGGGTAAGGTGGATGCTCTCCTCTCTCTGGTGTAAAGTTTGCATGTTCTCTGGTCCCTCCTCCAGGTGGTATTTTGTCACGTAGTGGGTGAGACCATCCAGTTCCTGGTCAGCGTGGGGCCACCCTCGTCTGAGGACACGGGGCGCTTGCTGTATGGCGTGCGGCTCTCTCCGCTCCATCTACAGGTAAAATTGGGAGACTGAGTCTGTCCCAGGAAAACAGTTTTCGTAAGTCTCTAGGGTGAGTGGGGGTGCTGTCACAGACATGAATGCTCCTGTTTTCATTCATTACTGCTCATTAGTTTCAGACTGTTACCTTCATATTATGTTGTCTTTGTGGGAAATACAAAAGTGTGCATGTAATACGTTTATGTATAAATACACACAGGCTTCCCTGATAGCTCAGTTGGTAAAGAATCTGCCTGCAATGCAGGAGACCCTCGTTCGATTCCTGGGTTGGGAAGATCCACTGGAGAAGGGATAGGCTACCCACTCCAGTATTCTTGGGCTTCCCTTGTGGCTCACCTGGTAAAGAATCCACCGGCAATGCAGGAGACCTGGGTTCGATCTCTGGGTGGGGAAGTTCCCCTGGAGAAGGGAAAGGCTACCCACTCCAAATAAATAAATAAATACGCACATGTATATACACACATAGGTATATATACACACATATATACACATGGATACACACACAGGTATATGCACACACATATATATACACACCTGGAGAAGGACATGGCAATCCATTTCAGTATTTTCTCCTGCAGAATCACCATGGACAGAGGAGCCTGGCAGGCTACAGTCCGTGGGGTTGCAAGACTCGGACACGACTTAGTGTCCGACTAAACCACCAAAACCACCATATGTACACACATGTGTATACATATATATAATGAATTCAGAGTTTCCATCTATCAAATATGGGAGATATGGTATTTTTCAAGGCACATGTCCAGATGTTGTTGACTGTTGGATTGAGGATGATGGCATCTGAGATGAGGAAGGTGTTCTGTTAATAATTTAGAATCAGATGCTGGCCCTCAAAAGTCCCCTGCAGCTTGGAAAAACAGCTCAAGGTCTGGACTTAGCATTCTTCCTTTTAGTGTTTGAAAAAATCAACTTTAAAAGGCTCATTATTTTTATGTTAGAAAATGAGTATCACCATTATTTTTGGATAGTAGACATTATTATAATAATTGTAATAGACACATAATATGTAACTTTTATAACTGATATATTTTTATACATTGAACAATTATAAATAGAGATAATAATTATAATATACTTAGTGAAGCTTCTGCATGACTAACCCACCAGATAACTGTGTATGTCACACATGGAGCAGAAGTTTACTGATACTCTGTTTAGAGCAATATAGAAATTGTTAATTTCTGGGTCTGTTTTAGGGGTCACTGCCAATTCAACTTGTGCTTGGCTGCTAATTTGGGGGGGTGATCCCAAATCTTTCAAGATTCTCAACCACAAGAAGAGATTGTATTCCATTTGGTTTCCTTAAAAGACATGGTTTTAAACAACCAGGACAAACAATTTCCGGCTACCTAAATGGCTTTTTTTCTGAAACCCATCTCCCACCCCCATCCATTTTCAAGAGTCAGGGAAGTTAAGTTGACCTCATGGACTTCTCAGATGATAAAGCCCTCCTGCTTTCCCTAGTTTTTTGGACAGTGTGGTTAGAAGATAATTTTAAAGTCTGGGATGTGTTCAGGATGGGGTGAGTTCAGCAAGGACCACAGACATTCACCAAGGAAACACATTTGCTGAGATGCTGTTGCTGTGCCACTTTACACAGCTCAGACACAGGTAATTCAATTGTGTCTTTGATCTCTTAACACAGTTTAAAGACAGCCTGTGGGTTACGTCTCAAAGCAGAAGCAGCTGCTAGAGGTTGGTGAATTATTAATGCTCATGGCAGGAGGCATTCCCTACTCTGTTCTTCGGATAAAAACTGCATAGAGACCAGCAGCTACGCCCTCTCCCCAACCTGGTGGAACCACTCAGGGACTGTGGCAATGAAATTAAAGCACGATTTTGCTAGAGTCGCCCAGAATTACAGGGCAACAGGAGCATCCTTTGTCTTACCTGGTTGCCAGCATGAATGGGAGTACCCAGTATTGAGAAAACAATTCTACAGCCATCCTTTCCTTCCCTTTCCCTGGGTGGTGGGAGGAAGCATGGAGATGGGAAGGGTCAAAACTTTGGCTTTAGAAGGAGTCTCCTGCTGAAGAAGGAGGGATGGTAGCTCAGCTTGCTGCGGCTGCTGAAGCAAATCACCACATCTTAGCTGAAAATGGCACACATTTATCAATCACCATTCTGGAGGTGTGATGTCCAACATGGGCTAAAATGCTGGTGCTGGTGTGCTGCCGTCCTTTCTGGGAGTTCTGGAGGGAATCTGTTTCCTTGCTCACCCGTTGTTGGCAGAATTCAGATCCTTATGGTTGTTGGACTGAGGGTCCAATTTCTGGCTGGCTGTCAGCTGAGGGCAGGTCCCAGCTTCTAGAGGCAACGTTACCCTTGGGCTTCTGGCATCCTCCTCTGTCTTCAAGACACCTCTCTCTGCATGCTCTTCTGTTCTCTTCCATCTTTCACGGCTCCTATACCTCTGTGGGCTCACTGGAATCATGTAGGATTGTTTCTGCACCTCAGTGTCCTTACCCTGATCACACATGCAGAGTCCCTTTTGCCATGTGAGGAAATCTATTCACAGGTTCCAAGGAGCATGCTTGTCTTTGCGGGGGGTAGAGGGAGTGCATGGTTCTGCCATGACTTACAGGCAGGGCTGGATGGGGCCCTGGGAGAGATTGGAGTCCGTGTGAAGGTTGTGCAGTGGCCCAGGCAAGAGAGGCTAAGAGTGCTGATGCGCCCCTGCACACAATCGGGGCGGGGTGAGGGAGGGGGCCGTGTGAGTGTGTAGGAGTGGACAGGCATCCCGGCTCCCTTCTCTGTGCCTCCGGCTCCAGTATGTCTTGGTGATGCTCTCAGAAGAGAGCTGCACAGCAGAGGTTGCAGGGTTCTCATGACATCTGCAGGGTTCTCATGACATCGGTGTTCAGCCCCGACCCTGATGTTCCTCTCTGAGTGGCTGGCTGAGGTAGAGGAAGGTGCTGGTGGAGATGGGGTAGGCTACACGGCAGGGGAGGGGCAGTCAGGGACTGGGGACTCTCCTTGCAATTTTGAAAGCACATGGAATGCCAAGGCAGGGGATAAACCACTGTCTAAGAAAAGAAATGAACACACAGACATACATCGAAGCTCTGGTGGAGAAAGCAGCCCTCCAATAATCTTTTTTTTTTTTTTTTTTTAAACAGCTGGAGCTCCACATGAAGGAGAAGAGGGAAGACATTCATATCAAGTGGTCCTTCATCAGCGCCCCAGAGATGGCCATCACAGTCCAGCCCAAAGTCCTAGGGGAGGTCAGTTTGTGAGGTTTTGTGATTCCCCCATCATGAATATGCGAACGTGGGCGCGTTGTGACTACCAGCTCTGGGAGATGGAGCCTCTGATCAGTGGGGTCTCAGGTGTGTGATCCTGGGGGATGGCAGGCAGGGCAGAGGCAGGGCAGCATGGTGGGTGAGGGGGTAGCTTCCGTGGATTTAATGCCAGGCTCTCACCTGGGCTGCACCTGTAATCACCTAGCAGTTTTTAAAAATTCCCAAAGACTGCCCCGCCTCCCCAGGCAGGTTTGATTGGCCCGGAAAGCTTTTAAAGCCCGCTTGTGCAGTGGCGGCTGAGAGCCTCTGCGGTGGTAGCACCTAGGTTTTCCTCGCCCTTCTGTGACACCCGCCCCTCGGTTGCCCTCCTTCCCTGTGAGGGCACGTCACTCACCTCCGTCTCGGGCTGGGTCCAAGACCTGGCTCCCAAGGCCACCACCTCCCTTCTCTCCCAGCTCTTTGCAAGCTGCGTCTCCAATCTGAAGGGCAGCCCCCTGCCCCCACGGCCCTGGGTGTGTGAGGAAGTGACTTTGGGAGCGGGGCTGGGGTGTGGGGCAGGCTGCTCAGTCATGTAGGGGCTGTCACTTTTAGTTGCTGGAAAGGTCAGGGAAAATCACATACACTGAGGGCTGGGGTCGTGACGTTATTCCTTTGCAGTGGCTTTTATGATAGTTTCTTGAAATTTCACTCTATTTCAGACTCTTATTCTGTTACCAAACTATCACCACAGCTGAAATATGTGTGTTTAAAAATTCTTCCAGGGGCTTCCCTAGCGGTCCAGTGGTTAAGACTCTGAACGTCCAGTGCAGGGGGGACGGGTTTGCTCTCTGGTAGTTCTGTTTTTAGTTTGTGTGAACATTCTAGAACATAGACACATTTCTTCTGAGTATTAATTATTATAATCTAACAGAGCATCTCTCTGATTCCCTGGACACATACCAGTGGATCACACTGTTCTGTCATTCCCTCTGGGCACTGAGGGTTATCAGAATATAAGAAGTAGGCTTCACCCTCCTGACAAAGCAGAAGAAGCCGCTGAATAAGCAGACAGGCAGGGTGAGGGTTTTGTGGGTGTTTGTGCAGGGTTCCCAGTTCATCAAAGCTGCCTGTTTGGAATATGACTATACATGCTTCCCTGGTGGTGCATGTCATCCTCCTTTGTTCTTCTACAAACTTCTTTTCATTCTTGGGCTTTTCAAACTTTTTGGATTAAAAAATTTTTTTTAATACAAAAGTTTATTTCTCAGAAGCAGGGAGATCAGGGCTTGTGCTGTGGTTCCTCTGTATCATCTGGGGTCCAGGACCCTAATCTTTTTTGTTCCATTATTACGAGCACGTGATTTCTATCCTTTTGTGGGGGGGGGGCACGTGATGGACAGGGAGGCCTGGCATGCTGCGATTCATGGGGTCGCAAAGAGTCGGACATGACTGAGCGACTGAACTGAACAGCATGTGGGATCCTAATTCCTCAACCAGGGATTGAACCCATATCTTCTGTAGTGGAAGCACAGAGTCCTAACTGCTGGACCACCAGGGAAGGCCCTTGAATACTTTTTAACTAAAAAAAAAAAAATCAGATGTCAGTCACGAAAGAAAAAACACACATCTATGTATTTGGGGAAAGAGACTGAAAGAACATACACAGAAATGCTGACATATTTCTATGTTATATGTGTCTTATTTTTAACCACCTTAAAGAGTAAGGAGCATGAGTGACTTCTGAGGTCAGTAAAGATGAGAACGAGTGAGTCTTTCCTAGCCTGAACCTTGCAGAGCCCCAGCAACATGGAGTTTGTTTCATGTCGAGGGCATCAGGAAAGCCATGTGTTGGCCTGCCCTCTGCCCTCTGCCCGGTTTGGAGATGATCTGGTGACAACCTCCTCTTTCGACAGGACCTGGTAGCTGGGACAGAGGCAGTCTCTGAGAGCCTCAAGGACATTCTGAAGCACCTGGTTAGCTCTGCCTCCCCATCGGTGGTTCTGAGCACCACGCCTGCGGACTTGAGAGAAGTTCAGGTAAACTGGCTCTCGGTTTGTGGGTGCTTTGCAACCCCGTGACGGACCATCCTCTCTTGAAGGATCAGTGGCACCTCCCATCCCTCTGCCCCGCCCCCAGGTAGAGCCAGACTGCGTGAATGCTGGTGGGTGATGACTGCAGTCGGGGGCGAAGCTTTGAGTTCAGGGCGCGGGGTTCCAAGGCCCCGTGGGAGGGAAGGAGGAGGTGTCTGGACCACTCAGCACAGTCCACGTCTAAGTAGCCCAGAAACTGTCATTTTCAGGGACCAGTACATGACTTTTCACTGTCCATCTAGAGCCTATTGTCTGAGACCTTATCCTTCCAGGATCGAAGTACCTGGGAACTTGCCCCGAGACAGACAGAGTCAGCACACTGTAGCTACAGACTTTTTGCCCAGGCCTGGGACAGCCTGGTAACTGGGCCCTGCCTCCAACAGCACCACCTCTTGAAGGTCTGCCTCCCTTGGGCAGTGCAGACACATGAGGCTGTCTCCTCTCTGTGGGTCCCTGCCCATGCTGCCTGCCCTCCCTCCCTGTTCTGGGACACTCACCACTACCTGATTAGGTGCTAATAACTCTTTGGCTAAATTTACATTCATGACATTTATCCAGGCCAGCCCCTGGGCTTGGCCTCTCACATCTTTTCTGGCAGCACAACTAAAAACCTTTGCTTGGGATGAATTAATTCTCCCAATTATGAGCAGATCTTCTTATGATGGTTATGCAAAACAGGCATGTACAGTCCCTAAAGTGATTTTTCACTCGTGTTTCCAGTATTTTTATGTGGCATGGTAGAATAGCCACCATTATTATATGATGTGACGAAATTGTTCGGTCCCAGTCATGTCCGACTCTTTTCGACCTCATGGACTGCAGCACGCCAGGCCTCCCTGTCCCTCACCATCTAATGGAGTTTGCCCAAGTTCATCTCCATTGAATCAGTAATCCAAACATCCTCTGTTATCCCCTTCTCCTACTGCCTTCAATCTTTCCCAGCATCAGGGTCTTTTCCACTGAGTCAGCTCTTCACATCAGGTGGCCAAAGTGTTGGAGCTACAGCTTCAGCATCAGGAGGGAATGCTGAAGGAGGAGGGAATGGCAAGCCACTGCAGTATTCTTGCTGTGAGAACCCCATGAACTGTATTAAAAAAAAGGCAGTATAATAGTATAACCTTAATTTGACTTTAATGCAGGCTCTTGGGCTCTGGTTCCTCCTAGGGCATCACCAGCCGTGACTGTGTAGAGTCTGGAGACAAAATCTCTCTGATTCCCTGGACACATACCAGTGGATCACACTGTTCTGTCATTCCCTCTGGGCATTCTTATAGCAGAATATAAGAAGTAGACTTCACCCTTCTGACGAAGCAGAAGGAGCCGCTGAGTAAGCAGACAGGCAGAGTGAGGGTTTTGTGGGTGTTTGTGCAGGGTTCCCAGTTCATCAAAGCTGCCTGTTTGGAATATGACTATACATGCTTCCCTGGTGGCTCAGAAGTAAAGAATCAGCCTGCAATGCGGGAGACCCGGGTTTGATCCCTGGATCAGGAAGATCCTCTGGAGAAGGGAAAGGCAGCCCACTCCAGTATTCTTGCCTGCTTCTGTAATGCATTCTATAATGCTTTTAAATACATTTGCAGAGTTTATGCCTCAAAATAGCATAGATACTATATAAGGGTTCTGTAGAGAAACAAAACTAAGGGATGTGTGTGTGCATATATTTATGTACACGAGAGTCTCTGTAATTGTGTGAGCCAATTATATACATATAATTGCATAATGTGTATGCGTGCTTACTTGCTTAGTCATGGGCTGCATGCCCGGGCACCCCACGGTCCAGTTAGGTTGACCCATAAAATTAGCCATCACACACACAGAATTGAGAAAACATTGCATCTCTACCTCAGACATGTGGGTTACTCTGTCCCCAGAGCTCAGGGACCTGGATCTTAAGGATTCTGTGATGACTTCTTGGCCACCCCACCCCTTCAGCTCACAGTCAGCAATAGTGTTTTCTAGGTAGTGACCTAAAGGAGACTGCGGTCCTTGGGAGGTCAGTAAGTGTCCCCCGGAAAGCACTGTGAGGTCAAGTCAGCTTTAAGGATCCTTCCTGGAAGACCTCACTGTGCAGAGGCCCGTGATGTCTCTGAGAAGCCTCTCAGGACTCCCAAACATTTGTGTCTAAAGAGCCGCTCTTAAAGAACACTCAGAGCCGTGAGTGGGAGGCAGAAGTTAGCTTGGAAAGGCTGGTCTGAAGGTGGGGTCCCCCAGGCTCTGGGAAGGTGGGGTCCCCCAGGCTCTCCATTGGAGATACCTCGATGCTGATTTGAGGATGAGGTGACAAAGCTGCCCCAAGGGCACCTGCCTCTGCTTTGTCCCCAGCATGACACCTGGAGGACGCTTAGCTCCTCCCCACATGGATGGCAGGTCCGCCCCGAGTGCGAAGCAGCCTTTCGTGTCCTGGTTGGTGTCCCGCTTGCTGCTGGTGGGCAGTGCGTGCCTGCAGCCCACGGAGCATGTCCCATTCTGTCTTTAGCTCCTGGACTGGCTTGGGCTTGACCCCATCTCCACCCGCATTGGGCCTCTGGGCCGCCCTCTCTGGGTGAACACTTTGCTCCTCCACTTGCTTTCTGTGGGAAGCGGCTGTGAGTGACTGGTACCCTCCACCCTCCTGAGAAGGGAACATTGTTCCAGAGCTGGCGTGAGGGCCAGGCTCCCTCTACAGGTCTTCTTGAAGATCCCTTCCCTGGAACAGGTGCCCGGTGGCCACTGCCTCTTCCCCAGGAGTCACTGCTCTCCGTTTTCCTTCCTGTAGCATCTGCAGCGCACTTCATCCACTCAGGAATCCTGCCCTCCCAAACCTCCAAGGGCTCATGACCTCAAACTGTTGGTGAAGAACATCCGAGTCTCGCTCCTGAGCCATCCTGGTGCTTCAGGTGGGTGATGGGGCTGCAGAAAGCACCCTGGTGAGGGCAGGGTGCCGGCTAGCTGTGGATGTGACTGTCTGCAGTATGAGCAGAGGGGCTGGGGCGCCTCATGGGTTGTCTGTGGTTGCTTCCTTCTGTGGCTCCCGGCAATCTGGTATGCAGTGTGATCTCTGCCTTTCAGCAGAGAGCACCTCCTGAACACCGTAGTCATGATGCAAGACAGTGAAAACACAGTCCTGATTTTGCACACATGAGGCTGAAGGAAGAAGGAAGATGCTTTTTTGGCTTTGTCCTTTTCTCTAGCCTGGAAGCCACCTTTCTATTTTTATCTTTTCCTAGTGACGCTGTAAATACATGTTAAGCGTCCCTGACCAGCACATTCCTTGCTTCCTGGGAGAGGAGGTGCCGCATGGGATTATGGGTGTCACGCAGGTGTCGGGCCCCTGGGGGCCCCCGGGTTGCCAGGAGAGGCTGCTATGGAGGAGGACAGAAACACTGCAGAACGGGTGACTCTGAATCACTGCCGAGACTCCAGATGCCGAGGAGCCTGGGACTGGACACGTCTTTCCACTGCGATGTGGCTTTTGCCAAGAATAGCAATGAGTTCTTTTTTGTTGTCTGGGAACATCAGGGGTTACTTGTGTTTATTTGTGAGGAGATTCATCCAGTTCCAGAAGTGCAGGCAGAGCACATTTGACAGCCAAGGCTCTGTGAAGCTGGGCATAGGTGGCTGTTTTGGTGATTCAGAGGTTGCCTCTGGAGGCCACACTGCTTAGCAGGTGGGAGGGGCCGCCCGGGACCCATCATTTCTCACCTTTGCCAGTAGGTCCCCATCTCAGTCTGAGTCTCCTCTTGAAGGTGATTGTGGTGATTAGTAAGGTGATGTGCTGCTGCTAAGTTGCCTCAGTCATGTCTGACTCTGTGCAACCCCATGGACTGCAGCCCACCAGGCTCCTCCGTCCCTGGGATTTTCCAGGCAAGAGTACTGGAGTGGGGTGCCATTGCCTTCTCCAAAGTGATGTGCATGGATCACTGAATACCACCTGGTAAAGGGTCCACACAGTCCGGTCCTTCACCGTTGATTTTTTATATACATAGATGACTTCATTTATTTGTTTGATTTTGGCTGTGCTGGGTTGTTGCTGTGCAGGCTTTTCTCTGGCTGCGGGGAGCGGGGGCTGCCCTCCAGCTGTGATGAGCAGGCTTTTCTCTGGCTGCGGGGAGCGGGGGCTGCCCTCCAGCTGTGGTGAGCAGGCTTTTCTCTGGCTGCGGGGAGCGGGGGCTGCCCTCCAGCAGTGGTGAGCAGTGGCTTCTCTTGTTGTGGAGCACGGGCTCTAGGGTGTCCAGGCTCAGCAGCTGCAGCTTCCAGGCTCTAGAGCAGGGGCTCACTAGTTGTTGGCACATGGGCTTTGTTGCTCTGCAGCATGTGGAATCTTCCCAGACCAGGGATCAAACCTGCATCCCCTACGTTGACAAGTCGATTCTTTACCAGTGAGGCACCAAGGAAGCTCTACCATTGATCACTGACTACACGATATAGTCACAGCTTTATGTCATACGGCACGCATAGCCTTGAAGCAGACACAAATCTTCACGAGCGAAATGTCCTGTAACCTGGATCAAACACGTCAAAAATTTTTGGCTGAGCTGAGTCAACTGTAAAAACATACATCTTTGTAAGAGGGAAGCAGGTTCTATGTGAGGTACCCCCAAATTTAGCTGTTACCCCAGATGCCCTGACTTTTCCAAGCAGTTAGTCTTATCCAAAGTGGGGCCCACATCTCTGCTGTAATGTCACCCCAGGGAGGGCACCCCCCCGGGGGGGGGGCAGTGCCTACAGTCAGAGCTGCGGGGGGAGGCGTGTGACTTGGAGGCAGTCTAGAGCCGTGGACATCCAGCGAGTATAGAATCTGCCACCCCAGTGTACGTGCTTTGAGAGGTTGTAAATGGACACTCAGAAGTAGGAGAGCCAAGACCACAGACATCGAATTCAGCCTTTCTCTTCTATGCAAAATGTCTTGATCCAACTAGAAGAGAGAAATAAAGGCTAATACGGTGGCCTTCTGTCTGATTACAGGCAATGTTAACCCAGTGTGTATAGTTCGGCTGAATGATCCTGTGCAGAAGTTCTCCAGCACCCTCGCGAGAAACACTACTGCCCTCACTTGGGAAGAAGAATTCACCTTGTGAGTACAGCTGGCTGTCATGGACTTGCGTTTCCATGGCCTCACCCACGCATGCTGCCAATTCTGAAACCATCCCATAGCACAAAAGGAGGGAAGAAAGGAAAGGAAGAGAGAGAGCGTGGCTTTAAGTCAGACATGCATTTCTTTTTGAAGGCAGCTCTTAGTATCGGTTCACGCCTCACCTACTCCCATGCCCCGCTGTGACAAGAGAGATGTGTTGTTGGGCCTCCCACTTGCTTTAGAAACACACGCCATCCAGAGCAGAATGGAAGGAAACTTCTGATTGATACTGATAGCTTACCATGAACAATGCTGGATTCATGATCTCCGAAGAAGATTTAGCTTCAGGACCAGAGACCAGGCTTGATCACTCAAGAGCTTTTGTGCAGCATAGTTTTATTAAAGTAAGAAAAGGGATAAGAAAAAGCTTCTGATGTAGACATCAGAAGGGGGAGAAAGAATACCACACTTGCTAGTCTTATCAAGGCTTTATATACTTTTACCAGACCCACTCCTACAACATAAATCTTAAATTAACAAGATTAGAGCTAACAACTGAGAGGTCTTACCAGACCCACTCTTACAACATACATCTTAAGATAACAAGATTAGTCAGAATGTTCTATGTCCTCGAGCAAGATACATTGTTGATATATAATCATTAATACAGAAGGTGAAGGTGAAGGTGAAGTCGCTCAGTCGTGTCCGACTCTTTGCGATCCATCCATGGGATTCTCCAGGCAAGAATACTGGAGTGGGTTGCCATTTCCTTCTCCAGGGGATCTTCCCGACCCAGGGATCAAACCCAGGTTTCCCGCATTGGAGGCAGATGCTTTAACCTCTGAGCCACCAGGGAAGCCATTAATACAGAACTTAACAAAAAACATATCCTTGAGCAAGATGAGTTTGTGTCATCATTGGCTCTGGGCTTAAAGAAAATAACCTCTTATGTGACTAAGACAAAGCAATGTAGAAAAAAAAAAATGTTTGTCCTTTTCTCCTCCTTGAGGGCTCCAGACTCCTTATCAACCCACCCAAGAATTAATTCTTTCAATACCAAAATCTGACAAAGAGAATGGGTAAAGGGAAAAGTGTAGACCACTTATAAATTATGATGTAGGAATTACATCATAATTATGATGTAAGAACTAATATATTATCAAATAGAATCCAGTAGCACATTAAGAATAATATACCAAGGACTTCCCTGGTGGTGCAGTGGGTAGGAATCCTCCTGCAAATACAGGGACATGGGTTCATCCCTGGTCTGGGAAGATTCCATATGCCATGGAGCAGCTAAGCCTGTGAGCCACTACTACTGAGCCTCGTACTGCAACTACTGAATTAAAAAAAAAAAAAGAAGAATCCACTGAGGCTGAGTTCATACCAAAAGTGCAAGTATGGTTTAATGTGAGATCTATTAATGAAATACATTGTGTCACTAGATCAAAGGAGAACACAAAGTAATTATATAGGCCCAAAAGATAGTCAGTGACATTTAATACCCATTTCTAATTTTTAACACTTAATTAGAACAAGATTTATGTTCACTTTTTTTCAAAAGATTAAAAAAAAAATCACATTAGTGATAAGTATTAGAAGCAGTCCCACTAAAGTCAAGAGAAGGAGCCCCATTGTTTTGTTCTAGAAGTACTGATTAATGCAATTAGATAAGAAAAAGAAATAGTATGCAAGTAGTAGAGAGGACGGAGAAGGCAATGGCAACCCACTCCAGTACTCTTGCCTGGAAAATCCCATGGATGGAGGAGCCTGGTAGGCTGCGGTCCATGGGGTCGCGAAGTCAGACACGACTGAGCGACTTCACTTTCACTTTTTACTTTCATGCATTGGAGAAGGAAATGGCAACCCACTCCAGTGTTCTTGCCTGGAGAATCCCCGGGACGGGGAAGCCTGGTGGGCTGCCGTCTCTGGGGTCGCACAGAGTCGGACACGACTGAAGCGACTTAGCAGCAGCAGCAGTAGAGAGGAAGAGGCAAAACCAGTCATTACTTGGAGATGATATGATTACATATTTAGTCTACTCAGGGTTTCCCTGCTGGCTCAGGCAGTAAAGAACCTGCCTGCAATGCAGGAGGCCAGGGTTTGATCCCGGGGTAGGGTCGGGAAGATCCCCTGGAGAAGGAAATGGCAACCCACTTCAGTATTCTCGCCTGGGAAATCCCATGGACAGAGGAGCCTGGCCAGTCCATGGGGTCACAAAGAGTTGGACACAACTGAGCAACTAACACACACAGACTGCTCAAGAAGATCAGTTGAAACTATTAGAAATAATGGATGTAGGATAGAAACAATAATACAAAATTAATATAAATTATATTTTGGTAAAGTAGCTGACTATAAAAATATAGAAATCAATTTCTGGTGTTAAATAGTAAATAATTAGAAAAGTAATGGAAGAAGGTGTCCCATGTATAATATAAAGGGCTTTTAATAAATTATTAATACAAATATGATATTCTCATAGAAAATTGGGCAAAATATCTCAACTAGAAATAAAAAAGAAGAGTTATAGATAGCTAGAAACATCTGAAAACATATTCAATCTCAGAAATAGCTTAAGTAATGCAAACTTAAGCAAAGATTACTTTTCCCCTTACAAGTGGGTAGAGAAAAACTGAAAGTGGCCAGTGGATATAGATACTGGAATAATTATTCTGAAAGTCATCAATATATATAAAAAAACAAAATTTTTTATATGCACTTACCTTTTGATTGGCAATTGCTCTTTTTCTAAGGAAATAATCACACGTGTGCAAAGATATAAGGATGTTAATCTCAGCTTGTTTATAATTATGAAATATTGGAGGCAGACCATTATTAAGGCTTGGTTATTAAGGAGTTGGCTGAATAAAATCTCATAGGGCCAGATAGTGGAGTACTAGATGCCTATGAAAAAGGATGTTGCTCTGTAGCTATTGACATGGGAAGATGTCCATGAAATCTTAAGTGAAAACAATAGATTATAAAGGAGTGGGGAGGTATATTATGTTCTATATTTGTTTTCAAATAGTTATACAGCTCTACCTTTTAATACAGGAACTACTAACCATGTAGCTCTTTAAATTTCAATTAATTAAAATTAACAAAATGAAACCCCGTTCCTCAGTTTACACTGGCCGCATTTAACGTTCTCAATAGCTGGGATTCCCTGGTGGTCCAGTGGTTAAGAATTTGCCTTGCAATACAAAGGAACACAGGTTCGATCCCTGGTCCAGGAAAATTCCACCTCCCATAGGGCTGCTTAGCCATGAGCCACAACTCCTGAGCCTGTGTGCCGGAGCCCATGTGCCTAGAACCCATGCTCTGCAACCAGAGAAGCCACTGCAACGGGAAGCCTGCTCACCACAACAAAGAGTAGCCTCCACTCTGCAACTAGAGAAAATCCATGTGCAACAATGAAGACCCAGTGCAGCCAAAAATACATTTCTCAATAGCCAAATGTAGCTGGTGGCCACCAAATTTGATGGCAGTTCTACAGAACCTTTCCATCATCATTCATTAAGTTCCATTGGATAATCCTAGGAATGTCCATGTGGGCTCAGTCGCTAAGTCATGTCTTATTCTGCAACCCCATGGACTGTAGCCCACCAGGCTCCTCTGTGCATGGCATTTTCCAGGCAAGAATACTGGAGTGGGTTGCCATTTCCTACTCCAGGGAATATGCCCTACCCAGGGACTGAACCTGCATCTCCTGCATTGGCAAGCGAATTCTTTACCACTGAGTCACCTGGGAATCCTAATCCTAGGAAACTAGTCACCAAATATTAACTATTTCTGGATAGTGAGGTTGCTGATAATCTTTGTATTTACTTGGCTTATATGTCTCTGTAGTTTCTTAAATATTGATGGTGATTTGCATTCCTTTCTGTCAAATGAGAAAAAAAATACTATTTCAAGAAAATAGTAAAGCATTTTTAAGGACTCACAGCCCTTCTTTCCACAGTGAGTTGAATGCCAAGTCGAGGGAGTTGCACCTGCAGATTTCAGATGACGGGCAGTCCTCAGAAGGTGGGTGTTCAGCAGACAGAAGGAGGCCTGCTCTCTGGGAGGGTCATACAGCAGCCCTGACCAGGGCCTTGGGGCAGGGAGGGTGGGAGATTCAGCAGGATTGGCCATGCCCACTAAGCCACTCCAGGTTTTCCCAAGGGAATGTTTAGTCAAAAGTCCATTCCAATCATTGTTGTTGTTGTTAAGGCACTAAGTCCTGTCCCACTCTTTGCGACCCCACGGACCACAGCACACCAGGCTCCTCTGTCCTCCACTATCTCCTGGAGTTTGCTCAAACTCATGTCTCTCAAGTTAATGATGACATCCCACCATCTCATCCTCTGTCGCCCCTTTATCCTCCTGCTCTCAATCTTTCCCAGCATCAGGGTCTTTTCCAGTGAGTCAGCTCTTTCCATCAGGTGGTCTGATGGAAATCCTAGAGTTCTTTTAGGGTTGATTGGTTGGATCTCCTTGCAGTCCAAGGGACTCTCAAGAGTCTTCTCCAGCACCACAGTTCGAAAGCATGAATTTTTCTGTGCTTAGCCTTCCTTATGGTCCGATTCTCACATCCATACATGACTACTGGAAAAACCATAGCTTTGACTATATGGACCTTTGTCAACAGTTACTCATTTTTGGCTTGAGAAGCAGTTCTCAGTCTTCTTGGGCTTAATAAACCTTCTTTTTTAAAATTTTAATCTCAGTTTTTAATTGTAGTAAAATATATATAAACATTACCATCTTAACCATCTTTGAGAGTAAAATTCAGTAGCATTAAGTGCAATCACATGGTTGTACAGCCATCACCACCATCCATCTCCAAAATTCATCTTTGTTGCAGTTCATTAACTCAGTCTTGTCCAACGGTTTGCAACCGCATGGACTGCAGCACACCAGGCTTCCCTGTCCTTCACCATCTCCCAGTTTGCTCAAACTCATGTCCATTGAGTCAGTGATACCATCCAATCATTTCATCCTCCATCGCCCCCTTCTCCTCCTGCCCTCAATCTTTCCCAGCATCAGGGTCTCTTCCAGTGAGTCCACTCTTTGCATCAGGTGGCCAAAGTATTGGAGCCTCAGCTTCAATATCAGTCCTTCATCTTACAAAACTTACAGTCACTCCCCATGCCTCTCCCCTAGCCTCTGGCACACACCCTTCTACTTTCTGTCTCCATGAATTACAACTGGCTTTTCCTTGTAAAAGAAGCCCCAGCAGCTTAAACTGAGCACATGCTTTGAAGTAAAGTGTTAGTTGGCTCAGTCATGTCCGAGTCTTTGTGACCCCCTGGACTGTAGCCCTCCAGACTCCTCTGTCCATTGAATTCTCCAGGCAAGAATATTGGAGTGGGTTGCCATTTCCTTCTACAAAATTGGGCACATGCTTTAGATACAAGAAAACAATAATCAGAGGTAAAACTCCCTAGACTGAGCGTGGACCTTTGTATGCATGTGTGTAAATCCATAGTTTCAGTATTTATTAGGTTTCTTGAAATCTTTATGAACTAAATGGAGAGGTGACCCTTGCCTGGCTAATTAAGCTGTGAAACTAAGCCATCTGTTTATCTCCTAAAGTTACCAAGACATAGGAAAAAGCAATTCAAGCTCCCTAGTTAATTAGCCATAATTTTGAGGCAGTTTCCTCAGCTCTGTAGTCTGGAGATAACTGGGATGCTCCTGAGATAAGAACTAACATTCCAAGAGAGGGTGTGTGGTCTGAGGATGGAACTGCTGTTTGCTAATCCATGCCCAGGGCACCGCCCCTGCTGGCCATGTGGGAATTTCATTCCAGTCCAGCCTGATGGGATTTGTGAAATTTCTAACTTAAGAAGAAACAAAAACCAGGACAAAGAACAACCATATAACCTTTACTCGAACTCAGATATTTTTAACATTTTGCCCGTTTCCTTCATTGTTCGTGCTCATACATGGCGCTTGCTGTCAGTTGGTCTTTCTCTTTCGCCACACACACACACACACACACACACACACACACACACACACACACACTCAGGGTAAACCATGTGCATTTAAGTATGGGGCATCCTGGCCCTTTGCTCCTAAATTCTTCAGTACGTGCTTCCTAAGAATAGGAGCATTCTCTTATTTGTCCACAGTGTAGTTATCAGCTTCCTGAGTCACACTGATTCACTTTGTTAATCTACCGACCAGATTTTTCAGTTCCCATCAGCCGATCCCCTAAGGTCCTTCCTAGCAGTATTTCCCAGTCCAGGATAGGACCACATACCGCCTCTGATCTTTGTAACTCTGTCGCCCCCTTGGTTTGTGGCGTGTCCACAGCCCTCTTGTACCTTTGGCAACACTAACTTTTCTAAAATGTTCTGAAATGGGAGCGTTTCCCAGTGAGCAAGGCAGGAGGGCGGGGAGGGGGGAGGGGTGGGGGGCACGTCCAGGACTAGTTCCGTACCCAAGGCTCGATCCAGGGCCTCCTGCTTTGGGAGTGTAGAGCCTTAGCCGCTGGACCCAGGGAAGCCCCCCAGGCTGCGTGAAGTAGAGCTGAAATGAGACATGATTTCACCTGTCTCTTATACACATCTAGGGGTGGGGGGCACGTCCAGGGTTGCTTCTGGGTGCAGCTGCTCTGGGGCCATCCTGCTCCCGTGCAGACACCCATGGTTCTCCCCACTCATCCCCTATCTCTTTAGCTCTGTTGGCGATGACGACTGTCCCCTTGGATTTGTTCAAGAAGCAGCCTTCCGGGCCTCAGAGCTTTACACTAACCAGCGGGGCCTCCTCGGGCAGCTCGGCGTTGGGCTCAGTTACTGCAGAGGTATGACGTCCTCTATGAGGCCAACGTCCTGCTCCAGCCACTTGAGCAAAGGGACATCTTTGTTGATGTCATGGTCTGAGCACAAGTTGAAAAAGAATTTCCAGACATGAGGCAGAAAGAGAGGAGAAGAGAGTTTACTAGAGTGGGAGACACTGTTAGAACAGCGGAGGCTCAGGAAGAGCCAACCCCTTCTGAGGACTATTGGCCAATTTTTACAGCCTCGAGACAGGAAATTCATGCTTGAATGGTGGTATTCAGTGATTGGTTAGGATGCTGTAGAGTGGGTAAAAGGCTGGGTATTTTCCCTAATATGTCAGGGAACTGGCAGGTTTAGATCCAGAGGTTCATGGTAAACAGTTGCTGTGGGGCTTGGTTAATTCCGGAAATTTTTGTCCTGTGACCTCGGTGCAGGATGCCACAACTGTGACCACAATGTAGGGCTCCACACCTGTGACCTCCGTGCAGGGCACACACCTGTGACCTCGGTGTAGGGCCCTGTACCTGTGACCTTAGTGTAGGGTACACACCTGTGATCTCAGTGTAGGACTCCAGGCCTGTGACCTCGGTGTAGGGCACTGCACCTGTGACCTTAATGTAGGGCTCCACGCCTGTGACCTTGGTGTAGGGCACTGCACCTGTGACCTCAGTGTCGGGCACACACCTGTGACTTTGGTGTAGGGCTCCATGCCTGTGACCGTGGTGTAGGGCTCCACACCTCTGACCAAGGTGTAGGGCTCTGCACCTGTGACCTCAGTGTAGGGCACACACCTGTGACCTGGTGTAGGGCTCCATGCCTGTGACTTGGTGTAGGGCTCCAGGCCCGTGACCTGGGTGTAGGGCTCCACGCCCGTGACCTGGGTGTAGGGCTCCACGCCCGTGACCTGGGTGTGGGGCTCCACGCCCGTGACCTGGGTGTGGGGCTCCACGCCCGTGACCTGGGTGTGGGGCTCCACGCCCGTGACCTGGGTGTGGGGCTCCACGCCCGTGACCTGGGTGTGGGGCTCCACGCCCGTGACCTGGGTGTGGGGCTCCACGCCCGTGACCTGGGTGTGGGGCTCCACGCCCGTGACCTGGGTGTGGGGCTCCACGCCCGTGACCTGGGTGTGGGGCTCCACGCCCGTGACCTGGGTGTGGGGCTCCACGCCCGTGACCTGGGTGTGGGGCTCCACGCCCGTGACCTGGGTGTGGGGCTCCACGCCCGTGACCTGGGTGTGGGGCTCCACGCCCGTGACCTGGGTGTGGGGCTCCACGCCCGTGACCTGGGTGTGGGGCTCCACGCCCGTGACCTGGGTGTGGGGCTCCACGCCCGTGACCTGGGTGTGGGGCTCCACGCCCGTGACCTGGGTGTGGGGCTCCACGCCCGTGACCTGGGTGTGGGGCTCCACGCCCGTGACCTGGGTGTGGGGCTCCACGCCCGTGACCTGGGTGTGGGGCTCCACGCCCGTGACCTGGGTGTGGGGCTCCACGCCCGTGACCTGGGTGTGGGGCTCCACGCCCGTGACCTGGGTGTGGGGCTCCACGCCCGTGACCTGGGTGTGGGGCTCCACGCCCGTGACCTGGGTGTGGGGCTCCACGCCCGTGACCTGGGTGTGGGGCTCCACGCCCGTGACCTGGGTGTGGGGCTCCACGCCCGTGACCTGGGTGTGGGGCTCCACGCCCGTGACCTGGGTGTGGGGCTCCACACCTGTGCTCGGTGTAGGCGCCACAATTTATGTCTGTCAGACTCCTGCTCTCATTCACCTTGAAACGGGAAGCTTGTCCAGGAAGAGCTGATGTTTCTTCCCACGCATTTCTAGACATGAGTGGCATGCTTCCTGCCCAGTGTTGCATTGTGTCGTCTGCCTGACATAACTGCCCGTGATGTCCTTTCACTCAGGCCTGACTCAGAAAGGGCCATCTTATTTTGTTTGGTTCTCCTTCCTGTGTTCCCATCTTTACAAGCTGAGTGGCTGGGTCTGAGCCTGGGTCTCATCCTCCTATGTCAGTTCTGGGAAAATCAGAATTCTTACCCATTAATTATGATTCTAAGTGACAGTTAAAGATATCAGAGGTTATTGCAAAGGCAGGCAGTATGCCATGGCGAGGTGGCCATCGGCACGGACTACAAGCAGGTAACCAGCCTTCTCTGCAGTTTTCTTACATAGAACCCGGTGAGGTGAAACCCTGGCAAATGCCTCCACCTGTTCCTGCTGCAAAGATAGAAAAAGACCGCACTGTGATGCCATGCGGGACCGTGGTCACCACTGTCACTGCCGTGAAAACCAAGCCTCGCTTCGACGCAGGGAGGGCGTCCCCGCTGGGCTCTGGTGAGGCTCCTCCCCATAGAACGTCTGAAATCACGCTTCCCCGGTAAATGTCTTACACCTATAAACTGCAGAGCACTGTAGGCTGCAGGATTATTCGTAAGAAAAATCTCCTGGCACAGGAAGAATGGTAATTGGCAAGGCTTTTGCATAGCTTTCTATCTTTTCAGACGCAGAACAAGACAAAGCAAGTTTCCACCCTGCAGTGTATTCTGATACCAAAGTCAAGATACTAGATGAAATATCCCATTAAATTAAGTACGCCATGACATTTACATGGGGCAGCACTTCATCTTAAAACATTGGATGTGAGTGGCCAGTGTGTAGTCTCATGTTAAAAATCATTCATTTGGAGGCTTGACGCATAGCGGTTTCGGATCTAGCCAAATTCTGTACCTGTCCCCACATCTACCGCCTTGGAGACAACTTCTGTAGAAGTGTATGATTTATTATTACTTTTTAATTTGTACTGTGTTCCTGCCTATACAGAAGTATTATCATGCCAGAATAAATCGCTTGGCTCAGTTCTTGAATGAAAGTCAGAAAGTGAAATTCTGGCTTAATTCAAAGGTTTCTGAAATTTAAACCTAGGTTTCCAATGCCCCTTTGGGGGCATTCCTCCCCTCCCCAACAAGAGTGTGTTAAAAATATTTTAAGGTTTTCCTCTTACCTTTTCCAGCTGCATGAATATTTGGTTAGTAATACATTTTTAAAATTTATTTATTTTTTAATTGAAGGGTAATTGCTTTACAGAATTGTGTTGGATTCTGCCAAACATCAACATGAATCAGCCATAGATATACACGTGTCCCCTTGCTCCTGAACCTCCCTCCCCATCCCACCCCTCTAGGTTGTTACAGTTGGTTATATTTACTTATTTGGCTGTTCTGGGTCTTAGTTGTGGCACGGGGAATCTTTTGTTGGGGCATGTGGCATCTAGTTCCGTACCCAAGGCTCGATCCAGGGCCTCCTGCTTTGGGAGTGTAGAGCCTTAGCCGCTGGACCCAGGGAAGCCCCCCAGGCTGCGTGAAGTAGAGCTGAAATGAGACATGATTTCACTTTCCGGTGACTGCAGAGTCGGACAGCTTTCGAAGGGCCGCTATAACCCGGATTTCTCCCGGCAGAGTCTCCCCTGAGGACACCTGTCAAGGTGAAGGTCATCGAGAAGGACATCTCGGTCCAGGCCATCTCCTGCCATGGTGCCCCCGTCAGCAAAACGTTCTCTTCCTCAGACACAGGTAACGAGAGACCACTCGAGATGGTCCCCAGTTGGCTCCTTCAGGCTCTGCTTGCGAGCTCTCATCTGGTGCTGCTGCTGCTGCTGCTAAGTCGCTTCAGTCGTGTCCGACTCTGTGCGACCCCACAGACAGCAGCCCATTGGGCTCCGCCATCCCTGGGATTCTCCAGGCAAGAACACTGGAGTGGGTTGCCATTTCCTTCTCCAATACATGAAAGTGAAAAGTGAAAGTGAAGTCGCTCAGTCGTGTCTAACTCAGTGACCCCATGGACTGCAGCCTACCAGGCTCCTCCGTCCATGGGAGTTTCCAGGCAAGAGTACTGGAGTGGGATGCCATTGCCTTCTCCGCTCATCTGGTGAGAAGACGCGTTTCCTTGTTAGGGTTTGGAGGGAAGTGGAAGTCAGTGGGAGACTGAGCGTGCCATTGGCCTCCCTGCCCTGAGTTTTAGGGAGCTTGGACAGAAGCAGCAGAAAGCCCAGCTCATACCTCACTATGAAAAATTTATGGCTGTTATTTTTCCTCTTGTTCAACGTGCCATTACCTGGATATCATAAAATAAGCAGGATTCAGGGATGTAACTGTAAAGATTTCTTTATTCTTTGTCTCCGGAAACCTCTGTAATAAGGTGGCATAAGTCACTCAGTCATGTCCGACTCTTTGCAACCCGTTGGACTCTTTGCACCATGCTCCTCTGTCCATGGGGATTCTCCAGACAAGAATACTGGAGTGGGTTGCCATGCCCTCCTCCAGGGGATCTTCCCAACCAGGGATGGAACCTGGGTCTCTTACATCTCCTCCGTTGGCAGGTGGGTTCTTTATCACTAACGCCACTTGGGAAGCCCCTGTAATGGGGTTAGTGTCCCCAGAACTTGGGATGCAGTTTCTTACTTCCTGGTCGCTTGTGTCACTGCCATTGGGGTTAAATTTCCTCCCTTTGATCATCACACGTGTCCAGCACTTTGAAAAGGATGGAGCAGGCAGCTTCTCTGCAGCTCGCCCCCCAGTCCCCGTGCACCGAGTCCTGTTTTTCTTTCCTTGTTAAGGTCGCGGATGGGATGGGAGGGGTGGGCAGGGGGCAGGCATTGCTCCTTTGGTGGCTGCTGTCTTGGGATGGCCGTGTGTTCTCAGAGCCTAGCAGGGGTGGAAGACTGCCTCTTCCCCGTGGGAGTTTCCCTGGTTCTATGGAAGCTGCAGGATACCCCCCCGCCAACAACTGCAGAATCCTCGGCAGAAGCAATACCCCTCCTTTGGCTGCTCCCGAGAGTCCTTGCTCAGCTCTGCCTTGTAGCATGGGGGCACCTTCACCCTGAGCGGGGTGTCTCCGCTGTGGTTCCCCCGCTGGCCTAAGGGTGGTATCCCCAGCCCGCTCTGTGCAGCCAGGGACCCTGGAAGCTTTCTCAAGCATAGCTGACACCCGGATGGGCTCTCTGAAGATGGACGGAAGCTCTGGGCTCAGTGCCGCCACCCCCCATCCTGAGGCTTGGGCCTGACAGCGCAGCTATCTCCCGGGAGCCCTCGCCTTGCTCCATTCCTCCCCTGGGGTGGGGGGCAGGGGCGGTCAGTGGCCACATAGGTCTCCACCACTTGGTCCTTCACCACTGCCATGGAAGTGGAGCATCTGTGGTCCCCCGACTGAGGCCAAACTGGGAAAAAGTTCCTGTTGACATCCTGCCCCTTCACCCCATGTCCTTTTAATTGCCCCACAGCAGCAACTACCTGTGAGGTCCAGCAGCATCTCTGAGTGGGAGAGACCTGGCAGTGGGGGGCAGCCGGGGGGGCTCCCAGCCCAGCCCAGCCCAGCCCAGCCCAGGCCAGCCCAGGCCAGCCCATCCGCCCACCTGGTGCCTCCTGTCTTCCCCATTCCTCAAATGGAGACTGAAAAAGCAGCCCCCGGCTGAGACCTTGGGGGTATTTACCTGAAATAACACGCACTGAGCTCTTTGCAGGGCTTGGGTCCGAGTTAAGCGTTCCCTGGACGTTGACCGGGGTGCGGGCTAATCCTGGGGAGGAGCAGCCTCCGTGAACGGTCCCTCGACACGCTGAGCAATAGCTTGTGTATCTGAAGCTCTTGGGAGGGCCAGGGAGTAGCTGCACGGCCCTTCAGAGTTCACATCTCCCCAGAGCTCAGAGGTTTCTGTTTCCTTACGTGCCTTAGTTATCACCTCCGCTGAGGCATCACTTCTTGCATTAAAATGCACGATGTGAGGGCCGCCCTGGTGGCTCAGTGGTAAAGAATCCCCGTGCCAATCAGGAGATGCGGGTTCGATCCCTGATCTGGGAAGATCCCACGTGCTGCGGAGCAACTAAGCCTGTGCGCTGCAGCTAGAGCCTGTGCTGGAGACTGGTCCCCACTTGCCACACCTGGAGGAAAGCCCAAGCAGCAGCCAAGCCAAAAACAAACAAACAAGATTATTATTATTTTTTAAGTGCATGATGTGAAGCATACACCTTGGTGAGTATGTGTAAGCGTAGAGCATCAGCTGTAGACCAGGAACATTGCCTGTTCTGCTCATGAAGTTTCCCCAGAACCTGCCATGCCCATTGTAAAAAAAACTTATTTATAAATTTTAAAATTATTGTATTATTTTATTGACGCACTGGGTCTTCGTTGCTACGCACGGCTTTCCGTGGTTGCGCTGCACAGGCTTCTCATTGCCGTGGCTTCTCTTGTTGCAGAGCACGGGCTCTAGAACCTGGGCTCAGTAGTTGTGGCACACAAGCTCAGTTGGCCCGAGGCATGTGGAATCTTCCCGGACCAAGGATCAAACTGATGTCCCCAGCATGACAGGCAGCTTCTTATCCACTGGACCACATTCAGGGGTGAAGTCCCCTGTGTGCACTCCTACATCCAGTCTTGCTTACCCACTTCTGAGACAGCGTGGAGCACTTGTGACAGGCCAGCTGCCCACAAAGCCCAAGCTAGTCACTCTCTGGCCCTTTACAGAAATGTTTGCCAACCCCTCCTTAACGACCAGATCTGTTGCCCGGTCTTTGAAGTTCCTGTCGAAGTTCCAGGTTTTGCTAATGTGCCCGACCCTGCTCTCCCGCCGGCAGAGCTGCTGGTGCTGAACGGGGCCGACCCGGTGGCCGAAGTCGCCATCCGACAGCTCAGCGAGTCCTCGAAGCTGAAGCTCAAGTCCCCGAGGAAGAAGAGCACGATCATCATATCCGGGGTCTCCAAGGTGAGCCTCTCCTCCTCCCACGCCTGCCCCGCCCCGCCCTCCACTTAACTCCAGAAAGTTCCACCCCCGGAATGTCAGGTTGCCTGCGGGCTTGCTAGGTGGCTTCAGTCATGTCCAACTCCTTGCAAGACCATGGACCGTAGCCTGCCAGGCTCCTCTCTCCTTGGGATTTTCCAGGGAAGAATATTGGAGTGGGTTGCATGTCCTCCTCCAGGCGATCTTCCTGACCCAGGGATCAAACCTGCAACTCTCAGGTCTCCTGCGTTGCAGGCAGGTTCTTTACCACTCAGCCACCCGGGGAATGTCAGATTGTGTTCCCAGAACAAGGGATTACTTGCCGAATTTTTGTTTACGCAGCTTATCCGGTTGAGGAAGGAACTTGACAGTTTCTGACCTGGGATGCTTTGGGTGTTGAGAGGTTGGTGAATCATTTGAAGAAAAATTACTGAAAGAGAAAGACCAAGATGAGGTCAGCTCCCCATCGGGACAGGACCTCCACCCCCATCACGGAGCCGTCTTGGGGAACTTTCACTTTACACATGATTCATTTCCAAACGCTTCCTTTTGCAATGAATGTTTATGCCTCCTGCAGTCAGAGAAATGAAGCTTGTTTTAAAACACATCCCCGTCCCCGTGCCTCCTTGTGCTGCTCTGTGACCTTAGTCCAGGGCAGATGGCAGGCTTGAGGCATCCCGTGTAGACAGTGGGCAGGCCAGGCTGCTGGAGAGGCCAGCCCCTCAGGGCAAGGGCCCAGCTGACAGTCCCTTACTCTTTTTAACCTTTCAGAATAAGCAAAGAAAATGTGAGTGATGGAAGGGCAGGTGGAAAATTTAGTAATTGGGAGGGGACAAGGAGGAAGATGAATTTTTGGACACAGCAGGTGGCTTGATTTCTTGAGGGCATAAGAGGATGGACAGGAGGACATGCTGAGAACTGAGCCCTTGGCTCTTGGGAAAGGGGCCATAGCAGGTCCTGGGAGGTGCTAGGGGCGAGTCACCAGTGTTGCAGTTGTACCCAAGGTGTGGGTGGCCTTGGAAACCATCTTTCAAGAGCCAGGTGATGCCTCTGAGTTTCCTGCATGCACTTCCAGAAGCAGCCAGGAGGGGGCGATGGCATCTCTGGAAGCACCAGGCTCAGTTCAGTAGTTGGGTTTTCTTTCAGTTCAGTTCAGTTCAGTTCAGTCGCTCAGTCGTGTCCGACTCTTTGCGACCCCGTGGACTGTAACCTACTAGGCTTCTCCGTCCATGGGATTCTCCAGGCAAGAATACTGGAGTGGATTGCCATTTCCTTCTCCAGGGGATCTTCCTGACCGAGGGAACGAACCCAGGTCTCCAGCATTGGAGGCAGACGCTTTAACCTCTGAGCCACCAGGGAAGCCCATGGATTAATAAATGAGTGAATGTACTTCCCTGGTGGCCCAGTGGTTAGGACTCCGAGTTTCCACTGCAGGGGGCAGGGGTTCCATCCCCTGGTCAGGGAACTAAGATCCCACATGCCAAGCGGCGTGACCAAAAACAAAACTATACCAAACTAAAAACCAAAAAATAAGAATGAGGGTGGAAGTGTTAGTCGCTCAGTCGTGTCTGACCCTCTGTGACCCCATGGACTGTAGCCTGCCAGGGCCCTCTGTCCATGGATTCTCCAGGCAAGAACACTGGAGTGGGTAGACATTCCCTTCTCCAGGGGATCTTCCCGACCCATGGATAGAACCCAGGTCTCCTGCATTTGCAGGCAGGTTCTTTACTGTCTGAGGCACCAGAAGCTTCAAAAAAAAAAAAAACAAACAACAAATAAGGACAAGACTTGTGACTGTCTCCATCTCCTCCGAGCTTCCTCTAAGGTTTTATTCTAGATCATTTAGCCCAGCTGACTTACCATTTTTGTTGTGGTTGTTGTTTAGTCATTAAGTCGTGTCCGGCTCTTTGTGACCCCTGGACTGTAGCCCACCAGGCTCCTCTGTCCGTGGGATTCTCCAGGCAAGAATACTGGAGTGGATTGCCATTTCTTCCTCTAGAGGATGCTTACAACCCAGGGATTGAACTCACATCTCCAGCACTGGCAAGCGGGTTCTTCACTGCTGAGCCACCAGGAAAGCCCCATTTTTACTGAAGGTCAAATTGTCCCAGATTGAATCGGTGGGCATTTCTGACTTGGGTCAGAAAAGGCAGTTGTCAGCGGTCACTAAACAGACTGTGTGCCACCTCTGCACCCAGACAGGGTGCTCTTTCCCAGACTCCCCCCAGCCTGGCACCTCAGGCTGACCCTCTGCCTTGGGAGACCTGTGTCCACTGATTCTCAGCTTCCTTAGCTGTCTCCTTGGAGGGCCGGGCACCTTTGGACGCTGAAACCACCCCCACGGCTGTGTGGGGGTTGCTGTCAAGGCTTCTCCAGCTCACTGTTCCTCCCGAGTATCCTGGCATCTTCGTCCCCCTGACTTTGTCTCTCATCCCCGGACAGACCTCACTATCTCAGGACAGTGACGCAGCCCTGATGCTGGACTACGCCGCCTCCATGGATGGTGCCCACCAAGAGGATGCTCCCCAGGACCAGCCAGAGGCGGCTGTGACCTCTGCCCCACCCGAGGAGGAGGCCCCAGGGGGGACCCTACAGGCCCTGGAGCCACAGGAGATAGAGCTAGACCCCTGGGACTTGGAGAAGGAGCCGGTGGCTGCGGCGTGGGGTGGCCAGGCCCTGCAGGACCCCGAGGGGGACGAGCTGTCTGAGAGCTCCCTGAGTGTGTCGGAGTTGGAGCCAGCCGCTGCCAAGAAGCATAAAGGTACCAGCCCCGCCCCACCCCTCCCTGCCCACCCTGGCCCTGCTCCCCGTCACTCCCCTCCGCCAGTCCGTGGCTTTGGTCTCCTGCTGGTTTTCAGACTGAAATTCAGTTCTCAGCCTCTGCTCTCTTTCCCTTCTCCTCTACAAGGGCACCCTACCCTTGCACCCCCAAGCCTACAAAAACACCTGCACTCAACGTTTGAGCCCATTTCAAGCCCATGGGCAGAGCTGGGGGCACGTTCAGGACCCTTCTGAGTGTGAGCGGCCAGGTCATCTCTCTGTGTTCTCGGGGCCACTAGGTGTTCATGGCCAGAGGCACCCTGTTCTCTGTCTGTGCACCCTCCTCCTGGGAGTAGAACCATCCAGAGCATGGAGAGGAGCCTCCAGGAGCCACACACCATGATGGAGCCCAGGAGACCAGCTTGGCAGAGACTGGGGTCCCCTCAGCTGCACAGATGGGCTCCCCCACACTTGCATGCCTCTCAGACTCTTCCCTCCAACTGAAACCAAACCAGACCTCCCCACTCAGCCCTAACAGGACCCACGGGGAGAGAGCTCCCTAGAAAATTAGCCAATTAACTTAGTACATGTGCGGAGGTGAGGTAATCATTGTATTAGAATAAGCGACTGCTTCACATTAGCACTAAAACAGGGCTTTAAATCTGTACATTTCTTCAGTGTGCAGTTTAACCCAGACAGCGCTTTGGCACGATGGTGACATGAAGATACTTGCCAAGAGAATTTAGCCCAGAGGTTCGGCCAGCTCTAGATGTGAGGCTTCAAGACTCGCTGAGTCTCAGCTCCCTCCTCCGTGTACGGGGATGTACCTACTGCGGGTGCCCGCCTTCCCGAGAACCCCACCGGCCAGGCGGTTATAGGAGGTCCCGGTGAGGAGCATGGGACGGGAGAGCCGAGGCAGGGGCTGGGGCCAAGCCGGGAGTCCCCCGGGTACAGCTCTGTCTGGCTCCTCGGCGAGGGTAGACACTAGGAATCTCACGGGTCAGAACCGTGGTCCGCGGCTCTGCCTTCTGCTCCTTTGCTCTTGGTGCTGCGGACCGGTGCAGTGGTTCCTGCTTGGGGCAATCGTGTCCCCTCCCCAGTGGATGCTGGACGTGGCTGGAGAATTCCAATTGTCATAGCTGGGAGTAGGGGGCGCTGCTGGCTTCAGCCAGGTCGAGGCCAGGGGTGCCGCTCATCACGCCTCGGGGCACAGGACAGCCCTGGTATCCTTGGGATGGAGCTGGAGAGCCCTCCCCATTCGATTCCTGTCTCTCCCCCTTGACCCACCGCCGCAGATGGGACAGATGGGGGGGAGGCAGAAATGAGAAGAGGAGGAGAGAGAGAGGAGAGGACTCCTGGGTGTGGTTCCTGAGATGAAGATCAGACTCCGTCTGGCCCCTGCCCAGTGTTGAGACCTTATTCCCAGGGCCCCGTCGGGTGGCCAGGAGTGGCGTGGGGAGCGGTGACCCGGGCACTGGCCCTGCAGTGGCTTCCTGGCTTCTGTTGTGGAAAAGGTGGCCTGTTGGCCCACAGCCCGGCATGCACCAGCCCCCGCCCCCCGCCCCCGGCGTCTTGGGGCCACAGCCGCCCAAGCGGGCTCACCTGGACCCAAGGCAGGCAGGTGGGCGCTGGGCAGTGGACACACGGGGAACAGGTGGGTGCCCCCCTTCTGTGCCCAACAGACCAGCAGCCGTTCGTCTCCTCTTCTCACAGAAGCTGACCCTGCCTCCCGCCCTCAGTCCATTCTGAAAGGCTGAGCCTCGCCAACTCAGGTGCATTTGGAGACTGCTGTTCCCTCCTCCCTCCTTCCCCCTGTCCTCCCAGGGAGCGCTTTCCCTGCGGTGTGTGACCTTGCTGTGTCCTGGCCACCCTGCTTCTCTCCCGTGGCCGGCGGGATGGGTGACTCCCTCATTCCTGGGACCTGGTGCCCACAGATGTGCTGGTCCTGCACCCTGAGCCCCGGCAGGCGGCGCTGGGCCTCACTCCTAGGGCTTCACAGACCCAGGATTTTTAAAGGGACCCATTTGGTAGCACTTAAGGAAAGTGCTTTATATTCCAGTGATATCTGAGAGATCTGTTGTCAGAACCTTAGATGATTCTGCGTTGTTCAGATAGTTGCTGTCTGCCAGCAAAACTGGTGACAAGGAGGCAGCTCTCCTTTTTAAACTAAAAACCAGTTTTCAGATTAAGAACCACCTGTGTCTCCTGGCATAGGAGGAAGTTAGCTTTCTGAGACCTGCCTGCCTGTTAGAATTCCCCTGGAATTCTGCTGATTGGAAATCTACTTACTGTGATGATGCAGCCAAGACAGGAAATGCATTCCTCAAACTAGTTTTATTTTTAGCTTAACAAAGCCCTGGTGTGCTTATACCACACTGCGAATGTGCTTAAGACAAACCAAACTTAGAAGTGGCTAAGATGGTACATTTTATATCTGTTTTACCACAAGTCAGAACAAAAGCATTAGTGGAGACTTTGAAAAATATTCAAAAGTAAGACAAAGAGAAACAAACCAACGTCCTGCACAGTAACGTCCTATGTTGTGTGATGTAAATGCTTCAGACTCTTACCGTCTCGCATTCTGATTTTGCTGTTGCAAACTTTTCTTTTCACTTCTTCCTTTTCTCCATCTCCTGCTCATCCCCTTTAACTTAAGAGGATCGCTATGCCAACCAGAGTTAATTGCCTACACAGTAAGTTATTTTTGTTTTATATATTTTTTTAAATTAAGAATAGTCTTGCTATGAGAAAAGCAGATATCCTAACTGAGTTGGAAGTTAAATAACCTCCCCACTTCCTTATTCCTCCCGTCCCTTCCCAGTTTGACCTTCCCAGGATGCTAGTTTCCCCACCTTCCTCCTTCAAAGTGCCCTGGTCAGGTGGTAGAGGACCAGCATCTCAGGGAAAGACAGAACTGTGTTAGCTGATGTGACAACACCACCTCGCCAAGAAATACAAACAGACCAGCTTCCATAACTGTCCTTGGTTCTAAAAGGTAGTCATTCCTATAAATGGGATGTCTATGGTTCCCCTTGAAATCTAAAGTTGTCCTTTGGGTAGCAAACTGCAACTTACAAGTTTGGTCACCGTTCCCCTGTCTGTAAGATGTTGGGACACATTTTTCCATGAGTGATTTATGTCTGTTAAACTGTGGAAACAATCAGGAATAAAGTGGGGAGTATCTGCAACATTAAATAGAATAATTATTTTTAATTCCTTCATATATGAGTTTATGGGGTTTCTCGGGGGGGGGGGGTGCCAGTGGTAAAGAATGCCCCTGTCAATACACCTGCCAATGTAGGAGACGCAGGTTCAATCCCTGGGTCGGGAAGATCCCTTGGAGAAGGGCATGGCACCCCACTCCAGTATTCTTGCACGGGAAATCCCATGAACAGAGGAGCCTGGCAGGCTCCAGTCCATAGGGTCACAAAAGAGTTGGACACGACTGAGCAACTGAACAACAACAACGTGTTTATACTTGAGCCTTATGTATATATATATAAGTTAACCTTGCTGGCGGAGAAGGCAATGGCACCCCACTCCAGTACTCTTGCCTGGAAGATCCCGTGGACAGAGGAGCCTGGTGGGCTGCCGTCTATGGGGTCGCACAGAGTCAGCACAACTGAAGCGACTTAGCAGCAGCAAGCTTGCTGGAACCAGGGAAAGATTTTTTTTTTCTCTTCCTGGTGCCATCTAAAATTTTGGTTATTGCCTTAAGTTTCATGTAACCCATTTTCACATTTGACCTTCAGGCATCTTTAAGATCGGGAGTGAGGTCTGAGCCTTGCTTCCTCCGTCAGGTGAATGAGGTGGGCTTGTTAAATCCGAGCAGCCCCACTCCATTGCCCCATGGTTGTGAGTTCCCCCATCAGCAAAGAGTGACAGATTCTGGGGCCCGGGGAAAGTGTGACCTCCCAAACTAGAGTTCTTGTGTCATCGGGGTTCTCCAGGGAAACAGAATCGATTGGTTGTAGGTTTCAAGGATCTGGTTTGTGTGGGTGAGTCTGGAACCTACAGGGCAGACAGGAGCTGATGCCGCAGTCTTGAGGCAGAATCTCTGCCTGGGGATCCTTCCTCTTTGTTCTCAGTTGATTGGATGAAGGTCATGCATGTCACCTGGGGTATCTCCTAGGGCTCAGGCACAGATGGGAGACTTGGACCACACGGACAGGGGCTTCCCAGCAACACTCAGCTCAGTGCCGGATGGAATCGCTGGGCACACTGGGCAAACTGACACAGAACACTGGGTGGCAGTGTCCTGGTCGTGGTGGCCCTGAATGGTTCTGCCTCCCTGCAGAGAAGAGTGCACTTGCCCACCCGAGCTACGATCTACCGTGGTGTGGCCGCATCAGCGTACACCAAGCGCACCCATGGCTGTGTCCATCCCGTTATTTACCCCGCAGGTCACTGTGCTTGAGTGACCAAGTTTAGGCAGACGATCACATAGAATAACCTCAGCTTGTACTGGTCCTGCTTCACATGTGATGAGTTAAACTGGAGCCTGGAGAAGGGCTCACAGCGCTGGAATATTCTGTGCTTCCCAGGCTACCGGCATGCCTTTCATCATGCCCGGAAGCCTATCCAAGTCCCTGCCAAAGAGCAGGGCTCTGCTCTGCGCTCCCTCTGAGAACTGCTCAATTCCACCCTCCAGAGGACTCCCCAACGGCAATGCGGCAGACCGGCCCTCCAGATGCCCACCGGCCACCCCCAGCTCAGATGCATCCTCAGCAGCACAGAGGAGCCAAGCTTTGCAGGACAGAGCATGTCCCTCTCCGAGTCTTTACTTCCTTATTTGTAAGCAAGAGATGAGAGCACCCTCGGAGGTGGCTGGGAAACGTAACCTAGGGCTGCAGCTTGTAGAGGTGCTAACCTCAGTCTCGCCCCTCACGAGACCATCCTCTGTCCAAAAAGCCGACGTCCCCAGAGAAGCCGCGACAAGCCGTGTCAGGTTAGGGGTCGATCTGCACCAGAGCACATGTGGCAGCATCCGGTTCTGCACTGACGCCGAGCAGGCAAGGTTAACAACAGAGCCCACTTGCTCAGAGGGTGGAGGATGAGGACCAGAAACCGCGCGTGTGCCTGGCAGGGAGGGCAGCACGATCTTTCACCCGGTGTCCAGGGTTCAAGGACACAGGAGGACGCGGCTGCCGTTTCAGGATCCTCATCCTAAGTCAGATCTTCCCCTTCCCTGTCTCGTCTGTGTTAGATCCTGGGGGTGGCTGAAACAGAGCTCCAGAGGTGAGGTGCTTTAAACAACAGATTTCTTCTCTGAGTTCCAGAGGCTGGAAGTCCAAGATCAAGGTGTGGGCAGGGCTGGTTGTTCCCGAGGCTGGGAGGGAGGGTCTGTCCCAGCCACTCCCCCAGCTTTGGGGTGGGGGGGATTGCTAACAACATAGCACATTGCCTCTTGGCTCGTGAATGCGTCACCTTGAGCTCTGCCTTCATCTTCACATGGCATTTCCCAGTGCGCCTCTGTTCAGACTTCCCCTTTTTATAAGGACCCCAGTCATACTTGACTAGCACCTGTCCTAATGACCTTGCTATAACTGAATCACCAATGTCGTGACCATATCTCTAAATAAGGTCACATTCTGAGGACCTGGGTTTAGGACCCCAGCATAAGAATTCTGGATGGACAAGATGCAAGCCGTGACACCGCCCCCACTCACACCTCAGACCTTGGCTCCAAACCCCGGATGGGATTTCAGCACAGGGACACGTGTGAAATGGGCTTTGTGGATGGAGTGTTTGAGGGGAGGTTCTCTTACTGCTGGCTTCCACATCGCTAGGTCTGCAGCTGGCCTGGGGGACAGACCGGTCTGCTCCCCTCCCCACACTTCATTCCCTGTCCCCCACCCCAGGGAGATGGGAATGGGAAGTGGGATTCAAGTCTAGATTGACCAGATGGGTTCCTTGGACCTCCCTCCCTCTCCTCTGTTCTGATGTGACAGCCCCACATTTACATGCTATTTGAGGGGCTGAAGCCTGTGTGCTGCGGTCCATGGGGTCGCAAAGAGTCAGACATGACTGAATGACTGTGAGCCTAACCCAGAGCAGCTACCTGTAGACCGGAAACACCTCCTAAGCGCCTCCCACCCCCCGCCCACCCCAACCCAAGGGAACCTGGCCAGGTTGGGAGCCTCCAGGACATTTGAGTCCCTAGGTCATTAACCATCAGGCATCACTGTATCCACCCCACTGGCCAGACTCCAGAGTCAGGCCCCGTGGGTTGTGGTGACTCCTGCCATCACGCACCCTGCCTGGTGGTTTTTTTGAGATACGCTGCATCTTCCAGGGATTAGAATGGATCCGGGAATGGACCTCTGAGGTCCAGGGAGCAGCCAGTCAAGCCCATTGACTTGGAGTAAAGTCACTGAGACTTACATTCACCTTTCTGCTTTGTCCCCCTTCCAGCCTTCCTCAAGCCCCGCGCCCCCCCCACACACCACCTCCCAACTTTGGTGGTGGTGGTGGTTTAGTCACTAAGTCGTGTCTGACTCTTGTGACCCATGGACTGTAGCCCGCCAGCCTCCTCTGTCCATGGGATTTTCCAGGCAAGAATACTGGAGTGGATTGCCATTTCTCAAACTCATGTCCATTGAGTCGGTGATGCCATACAACCATCTCATCCTCTGTGTATATATATATTTACAATTATATAGATGTTTTTATATATTTGCAATTATAATTGTAAATATATACATATAATACATATAATTATATATATAACTATAAAAAATATATATATATACACACAGGATATATATATATACACACACAGAGGATGAGATGGTTGGATGGCATCACCAACTCAATGGACATGAGTTTGAGTAAACTCTGGGAGTTGGTGATGGACAGGGAGGCCTGGCGTGCTACAATCCATGGGGTCTCAAAGAGTCAGATACGACTGAGCGACTGAACTGAACTGACTGATGTATATATGTATATTCTATTCAGCCTTCTTGAGAGGTGATTGTATCCAAAGAGAAAATCAAAACAAGTCTTTGGGGGCAGCTTTGACCCAATGAAATTCAGCCCGTTTTTCTTGAGCTTCCGCACAGAAGCTCCTAAGTTTTCAAGTTATATGGCTAATATCAAAGGCAAATGTCTTCCTACATTTGTCCTAGTGTTTTCGTTCCCCTGGTGGTTTCTCTGTTTCTCTGTCCCACCCCTCAGTCCTCAGGGGTGGCTGCACTTTTTATTTGGAGCAGCCAATCAGGAGAGGAGACCCATCCATTCTGGGCAGAGCAAGTAGGACGGGCATCCTTAAGTGCAGGTCTAGGGTGTGGCCTCTGAAATTCACGGGATTGCTGCCTTCCCCACAGTCAGTGCTGATCCTGCAAAGGTCTGTGGACAAGACGGGGTCAGATTCCACAATTAGCTGTACGTTTCAGCTAGAAGAGCAAAGTGTTGCTCTCAGGCCTCCCGTTTGGAGAAAGCCGGATGGTTTCTGCATACGTTACCGCTTTTGAAGTACTCGCTGGATCTGTCATGAAAAGAATGAACTGCCAGACTAGCTATAAAGCTCCTCACTGGGAACGTCAAGCCACTCCTCTTTCAAAGTCCTTAACTCCTACATGCAAATGGCCATGGGTTTCACAGCCTGACTGGAAAGGACCCTGTTGGGCCTTGTTCACGGGATGTTAAACTAGTTTGTGGAAGTGAAAGCAGGTTAGTGGGCTCTGTCCCGTTGCTATGGTAGCTGGCCTTTAACCTTTAAGGAACCATCGCCGTTGAAATCATTGCTGCTGCTATATTTTTTCTATTTCATGTTCCAGCATTTTACGTCGAATCCGCATAGGCTGGAACAAGCAAAATTGAGGTTTTGTAGATCAAAAGTGATCAAGTGACAGACATTTCATATGACTTAGCTTGATAGACACATACTGGATCTGGAGTTATAAAAGCTCTTCCTCCCCAAAAGAATAAGTGTTATTTAACAGCATCACTGACTCGATGGACATGAGTCTGAGTGAACTCCGGGAGTTGCTGATGGACAGGGAGGCCTGGCGTGCTGCGATTCATGGGGTCGCAAAGAGTCGGACACAACTGAGCGACTGAACTGAACTGAACTCAACTTTCCTAAGGGTCTTCCCAGGTGGCTCAGTGGTAAAGAATCCACCTGCCAGTGCAGGCGATGTGGGTTTGATCCCTGGGTGGGGAAGATCCCCTGGAGAAGGAAATGGCAGCCCACTCCAGTATTCTTGCCTGGGAAATCCCATGGACAGAGGAGCCTGTCGGGCTACAGTGGACAGGGTCGCAAAGAGTCGGACACGACTCGGACTAAACAACTTTCCTAAGAAGGTGAACATCATTTCTGTCAGAGTCCGTAATTTGGTGTTAATATTGGAGCATCCTTTCTGGGTCATTAGAGCCCTGCTCCGCTACTTATACCGTTCCTCATGACAAGGAGTGGGTAGGGCTGGGGGACGCCTAAAAGTCAGGGACCTGAGTGCCTTCCCTGGGAATGGATTCCAAGGGACAGTCCCGCCCGCTGCCCCTACTCTCATGTTTTAAGCTGCTCTGCTCACTCCGCCTTGGGAGCGCTTGTGTTGCGCACGGGCCTGACCCAGCTGCCTTTCTCTGCTTGCCGTCACAGGCTGCCCGTGTTAGTCACTGGAGCTGCCTTCTCTCCTTCCCTCCCGGGCATGTCCCAGCCTCTCGCCACAGCCCTGTGACCCTGTGCCTTGCTCTTTCAGGAGGAATTTTAAGAAAGGGTGCCAAGCTCTTCTTCCGCCGGCGGCACCAGCAGAAAGACCCGGGTCTGAGCCAGTCGCACAACGACCTTGTGTTCCTGCAGCAGCCTGATGGGGCGCGGAGGAAGGGGGTGACGCTCTCCCGGATCCTGAACAAGAAGCTGCTCTCCAGGCACCGGGGCCAGGGCGCCCTGAATGGCGCCCCCTCGGATCCCTGCCCGTAGGCCGGTGCCCCCTCTCTGGGTAAGCTGCAGGTGCGGACCCACCATCACCACCTGCCGGGATACAGCCAGAGGGCCAGTGAGCTGCTGGACGGCCGCCCTGTCCACCATCTAGCTGGGGTTTTCCCAACCATTTTGTCTTTTAAAGGGAAAAAAATAGTCTCCATCCAGGAGGTTTCCCTGAAGAGAACCTGCAAAGCCCAATTTGCCACCAGAAGCCAGGGGACCCGAAGACTCCACTGTTTGTCTGTGCTCACAGCTGAGAATTGAAGTTAAATGGGAGGATACTTCCCGTGCGAGCTGTGGACCTCACTGTAAGGGGCTGTGGACAGGCAGCTGGGGAAAGGAGCTCGGTCCTCCATGCTCTAACCTTGGTTGGTGCCTGGACCACATAGCAAAGGGGGCGGTCCCTCCGTGTCGTCACTGTGAATGGAATGGATGGGGCACCTCTCCTGATTGGCTACTCAGAATAAAAAGTGCGGCTGCCCCTGAGGACTGAGAGGAGGGACACGGGCCAACAGAGAAATCACCGCAGTAACGGAAACGCTGACAAATGTAGGAAGACACTTGCCTTTGGTATTAGCCATATAACTTGAAAAATTATGCAAATACTAAATATATCCTATGCATATTATGCTGAACACTTTTGTAAGTTTACTTTGAGCCTATTTGCAAGTAGGAGATATGTAAATCCTTATGTGGTTTTACATTTTTCTGAATAGCGTCAGAAGCTATAATAATACCAACAGAGCAGTCACCACACGGAATGTTTTCCCTGCCGTCTGCCGTCCGCCGTCCGGGCTCACAGGAGAGCAGCCAGCCCATCAGATGAAGTCAGGAGCAATAAGCCACAGACACAAGGCTGTGTTCACCATACATACGTGGTTTTTCTTTAGTTCAAGGTTTTGCCAAATATTGCCAACAGCTGAAACAAAGTACCATCAGGGCAAAGGAGGAAATCATTTTATGTCTCAGGTGTGAGTCAGGAATGGAAGTTTAATAACAAATGAGCCAAACATGCATTGGATTTCTTTTATGAGCTCTTCCGAATGCTACTGTGAACGGCGCTCAGCCGCTCTTGGGAGGCCCTTGTTTTAATTTCCAGTGGAAAAAACGGAGCTTGGCACACGGTGTTAGTACCCTATGGATCTTCCAAACCACCTTCCTCATCAATTCGCCTTTCCCCTGGAGGGGAACCACATTCCTCATCCGTGAGCCCACCCCCTGGGGTCCAGTCACAGGTTTTCACTCCTGGATGAGACACTTTTAGGAGAAATGCTTATTAAGGAGCATGCTTATCAGGATGACAGGTTTTGCATAAGATCCATTTTTCTTTGTAAGACTCGAAGGCAGTTATGAACACTTGGCTTCTGCTACAGATGTGAAACTGGGTGAGTCCCTATCTAGAGTTGCTTTCGTGACTCCTTCAACACATACGTCACGGGTAAGAGAGCCAGGGATGAGCAGAAACCTTTATAAAAATCAAGTTTATAGAATCCTTTCCTACTTTTTTTCTTTTTGAGGATGAGATTAGAAAATAACATTAAGAATTTTATTATAGGGACTTCCCTGGTGGTCCAGTGGTTAGGACTTTACCTCTTAGTGTAGGGGGTGTGGGTTCAATCCCTGGCCAGAGAGCTAAGACCCCACATGCCTCGTGGCCAAAATCTAGAATATAAACAACAGAACCAATATTGAAACAGGCTCAATAAAGACTTTAAAAATGGCCCACATAAAAAAAAAAAAAACAAAATGTAAAAACCCAGAATTTTGTTTTAAAACGCACTATTCAAAATCCTTAGGTGTCCCAAGAATTATCAACTGACTGTAAAATAACCTTTTTTTAGCGTACATTGCTTTTAAACATTATACTCCAATTGTTACCACTGTAAATTAGCACCTGGCATTCCAAAATCTAGTATGTTCATACCAAGTTAGTCCCCACAGACTAGAAATCACTACTAGTCTTTTGGAACCAATGGTCTCATTAATGTTCTGTTTCACTTGAGGGATTCTTGTCCTTTCTCATGTGATCGGCAGAACCTGTGACATTTCAGAATTAATTCTAAGAGGGTATCGTGTGTGTCAGAGAATGTCAGGCACTGATCAGAAGTTGTCAGTGCAATTTTTTTTTTTGATTTGAACTCAACTTACTCTTTAGTTTCAACTTTCTTGCTCTAAAAGAAGTGGTAGCCATTCCCATTCCTGAACAACCCCACGAGCATCCTGCTCACTGCTCCATACCTTCATCCAGGGCTCTGCTTCTCAACTTTCTTAAGACCTGACACCTCTTCAGGGTCCTGGGGAAGTGTCAGGGGCTCTCCATCCAACCTGGGAGGGAGGGAGAAGCACATGGGTTGGCGCGAGAGGGAGTGTGTGCTGGCGACACGTGTGTCTGCTGGTGTCTGTTAGATGCACATCAAGAACCTGTACATTTAAGTCACTCCAGGATCCCACCTTCCAGATGCACATACATTAGTTTCCGGCAAATGGATTTTTCTGAAGTGACAGAGGACACTGACATAGGAATAAGACAAGAAAAATGAGAGGTAGGGTCAGGGTAATGCCGTGAGAACACGGGCTGTATTGATACTGTGAATGTTTCATTTCCAAGCTGTTTATCCAGGTGTATTTTTTAATAGTGTAGGATATTTATGTTAAATGTCATTGACACCAAACATCAATTAAGATTATACACCAAATGCAAAGCCTACTTATTGTAAATCACTTCATTCTTTTTACCTTTTCCACACGTGAGAGTGGTTTGGGGGCTTTTGATATTGTTTTGATGAAATTTCTTGCGGAGTGGTGCTTTGAAAGCAATTTCTCATGAACACTAATATTAATGTGTATCTGTATGTCTGGAAGCAGCTGCTCATGTCTGTTTTAATAAGTTGTCAATACTTCTATTGGATTTAAGGATGAGCCTGTGTTATTTCCTGAGGAATGAAATGGACCTGTAGGTGTGTGTCTGTTTTCATGTAGCATCAACAGAAGTACCCATCTCATCATTCTGGCTGAAAACCTGCTGTGAGGAAGAAGGTTTAGACCAAGCACTTTATTTCCATCAGGTCTCTAGTTTAAGTCCACAAGCATCCCGGGATTTCTAGAGATAACTACCCGGCCTGCCGCTGCCAGCCAGTCACAAGCTGGGTTCCAGTCCAGATGTTTGACTGGTCTTACTAGTCACATCTATAGAAGAATGCTGTGCATTTTCTTCTTGAACAGAAAGGTAAAGGTTAATTTACACTGCTGCCACTCAATTCAAATGTTTTCTGAGTAATGTTTTGATGGCCCTCAGTCTTGAAACTTGAAACATAAATTGGTGGCTGTTGGAAGCCAGAACATTTAACTCCATCAGACGAAAAGCAGGTCTCAGCACCAGCCTAGACCCTGTTGCCAGGTCCTGCCACCACCACCCCAAACCTGTGAAGGCGTGATGACCAAAGCAAGCGGCCCGGGGACATCAGCACTGCTAGTCCTACGAAGCAAACTCAGGTTACACCTCTCTGCTTCCTTCTTCTTCTTCTTTTTTTGGCATTCCTTCCTTCCAGATGAGGAAGCAGTCAAAATACAACAAACTGCCCCATTCACCCTGGAGGAGGAAATGGCAACCCCCTCCAGTGTTCTTGCCTGGGAAATCCCACGGACAGAGGAGCCTGGCAGGCTACAGTCCATGGGGTTGCAAAGGGTTGGAGATGCCTGAGCACAGCCCCATTCCCCCAGCTTCCAAGCGACCAGCAATGTGCCAGTTATCATTTAGGCTCATAGATCCCCCCTCCCCAGTGTTGTATCAAAGCCACATTTTTTTTTTTTTTAAAGAAGAAAACAAAAGGGTTTCCAGGTATGCGGAGAGGTTTGGCTTGATGACCAAGCGTGGTGATGAATTTACCCGACCGTGATTGTATTCCTGGGTAGCACTTTAAAAACAGACTGCGGTCTCGTCCTGACCTTGTGTGGTTGGGTTCATTCCGGGAAGGTGTGGCTGGAACGCAAATGGTCTTGGAAGGAAATAAACTGGCCCACAGAACACTAAACACTGAGTTGTCTTTGCTGAGTCCTGTGTTGCCCCCGTGTCCCTCAACTTCTCCAAGGGTCTGGGAATCCTGGTCTTTCTCTCGTCAGGTGTGACCCTGGTCAGGTGGTTGGAGGAGGAGCTGTCCTGACATTCTTCATAAACGATTCATATATCACTAAGCACCTGCTTTAAGCCTGGGGCTACAGTCATTTACAGGAACGACAGTGTCTCCAGTGAACTTTAGGGCGCCGGTGAATTGTAGGTGCTGGCTGCCACTCGGGGGCTCTTGGCCTGGGTCCCCCGGTGGTTATGTGACCCTGTGTGATCCCCAGGGACTTTTTGAGGACTGTTCCCCTTGGGGTGAAACCGGTATCCATCCACCACGCCGCCATCATCACCCTGCCCCAGCCGCCTGAGAGTTGGAGGGGTAGATGCCAGGTGGGGCCCCAGGATGGCTGGGACCCAGACTGCAGGTTCTGGGGGTAAGGGTGGGCAGGGGCCGGGAGGGGCGCACAGACAAGAGTATCCTGTGCCAGCCCTCCAGGCCTCACATCTTGGCTGCTTATCAGCTTCCCTGCCTGTGTCAGATTCCTGGCCCCCTGCTCTGCCCAAGCCCTAAGCAAATTGTTCCCCAGTCCAACCCCCATCCCCATCCCCCACCGTTCCTCTCAGCTGTCCTAACCCTGAACGTCCACTAGGGTATGGAGTGGTCACTCAAGGGCCAAGACTGACTCACAGCCCTGCATTTCAGAGGAAGATTCCACCTGCATAAAGCCCAGCATTGCAGGCTCGGCTCTGGGTTCTCTGGTGGCGCCAGCGCTGAGTCTGGTTTGGGATCAGGGCATCTCAGGCCCTCTGTTGAACAGCTGCTTCCTGCGTGGCTAGAGGTCTGTTCTGCTCTGACAGTCTGGGAGGAGTCTGGACGGAGGTGCTGGATGGCCAGCTATCCTAACCTGACCTCCTGGCGGTCACTTGCAGGTGCCCACTGTGTTCTTGCCAATCCCATCTACACAGCATAGATGGATCCAGTTCAGCCACCTCAGCACATTCACTGTGGCGCGCACCCCTCAGCCCCAGGACACACCTCTCCTGTTCTTACGGTCTCACCAAACAAGTCCTGCATTCTACGTGGCGTGCCTGCCCTGGAGCACTTCTGTCAGCATCCTTCAGCCCCGTCACTCAGCCCCTTCTCACCCTGCCCTAGACTTGAAGCCCAGCAAGAATGTGGGTGCCCACATCCCCTGGGTTTAGAATGGGGCCCATGAAGAGCGATGATGGACATCAGTTGACAGCTTTGTATCAGCTCATACAGGAATTCTGCTTACGCACTCCTACCCCACTCACCGGGGTCTGGGGACGGAGCGGACATGGAGGGGATGTGCGTGACAGAGTGCTGCTCTTGACCTTGGTCCCTCACAAATGTAGGGTGCTGTGTATGTGTCAGTAAATCATTTATCGAAAGAAAGGCAGCTCGCTCACCATAGTGGGCTGGATACCAGCATGAATGACCTAGCACAGTGCCCGCCCCCAAGAGAAAGCTGTCAGGCCAGGCCCCCTTCCCAAGGTGAGCCAGGGGCATCCCCCTCCGCAGCTGTCCACAGCTCACCTCCGGTCTGAACCGTAACATCCGTAATGCAAACGGCCAAGCTGTGCCTTGCATGTGCCAGGCATTCAGAACTATTCATGATACTGATGCTGTCAATATTCATCAAGTTGGATGCTTGTATAGGTGCACTGGGCTGCTTCATATTTTAGAGAAATACCAGGGGAGGACTCGAGATCACAGTAATTATTGCCAAAACTAACTGAGCGCTTGCTATGTGCCAGGATTTTGCAAAGTATTTACTAAGACACTGACTTCTACGCTCTTTGAAGCAACGCTGTGAGTTATGATCTCAGGAAGCTGAGGCATCAAGAGGTTTAGTTGCTTGCTCAAGCCACACAGCTGGTAACTGGCAGGACCAGAATTTAAGCCCAGGCTGCCTGGCTGCAGAACCCGTTTTTATGACCACTAGTCTCCACTGCCTCGTGTCAACTGAAGAGACCAAGGACTTGTGGCCTCACGTGGTCTTTCCCGGACTTTATGTGATGGGTGAGGATGACGAGGTGCACTGCATGGCACACAGCAGGCATGAGACAACTTGCTGGTTAGTTCTCTTTACCTGGATGGGAAGAATTAGCCAGATTGAAAGCAGAAGCTAAAGGTGGAGTGGAGAAGTGAAGCTGAGGATACGTATGTCCACAGTATCCCCTAGCAAAGGAGCTTTATGTTTAAATTAACAAAAACCAGCACTATGAGACAGGTATCAGGGAGGCCAATGTCAGGGCTGGGAGCACGAGCCCGTCTGGGGCTCCACAGGAAAGCAATGGCATCCTGACGTCACAGCTGCTCTCTGAGAAGGAAAACCCACTGATAGTATGGGAAGCACTTCGCTGTTTATGTGGGGTTTTATACATATTTAGTTATTTGGCTGTTCCTGGCACACAGGATCTTAAACCTTCTTTGTGGCATGTGGGATTCAGTTCCCACCAGGAAACTAACCTTGGCTCCCTACATGGGGAGTGTGGAGACTTAGTCACTCAAAGACACAAGGGAAGGCCTTGTGTGGTTTTGTTTTTAATTCTCCCAATTTATTTTTTAAAATTCCAACCTAGAGAATAACCTATGTATCCTTCACCTAGATTCACTGGTTTCGCTCCATTTGTTCGATCCAGGATCTAGTGCTCAATTGATCGATTATTGTTTGAGGACATCATGTTTCACCCTAAATTCTTCAGAAAGCACTTTCTAAGAACACGTTCTGTCACTCAGTCGTGTCCAGCTCTTTGCGATCCATGGACTGCGGCACTCTGGGCTTCCCTGTCCTTCACCATCTCCTGGAGCTTGCTCAAACTCATGTCCATTGAGTTGGTAATGCCATCCAACCATTTCATCCTCTGTCACCCCCTTCTCCTCTTGCCTTCAATCTTTCCCAGCATCAGGGTCTTTTCCAATGAGTTGGCTCTTCACATCAGATGGCCAAAGTATTGGAGTTTCAGCTTTAGCAACAGTCCTTCCAATGAATGTTCAGGACTGATTTCCTTTAGGATTGACTGGTTTGATCTCCTTGCTGTCCAAGGACCCTCAAGAGTCTTCTCCAACACCACGGTTCAGAAGCCTCAATTCTTTGGTGCTCAGCTTTCTGTATAGTCCCAACTCTCACATCCATACATGACTACTAGAAAAACCATAGCTTTGACTAGATAGACTTTGTCGGCAAAGTAATGTCTCTGCTTTTGAATATGCTATCTAGGTTGGTTGTAGCTTTTCTTCCAAGGAGCAAGTGTCTTTTAATTTCATGGCTGAGGTCACCATCTGCAGTGATTTTGGAGCCCAAGAAAATAAAGTCTCTCACTGTTTGCATTGTTTTCCCATCTATTTGCCATGAAGTGATGGGACCAGATGCCATGATCTTAATTTATTGAATGAGACCTGGGAGTGATATTTCAAGAGGGGTGGGTGTGTTGGTGGGGGTTGCTCATTAGCTGCTGTGGTCAGTTTGGGGATCTTGGGAGGTGGGGCGCACTTGGGCAAAGACCTGAATGATGGGGAGAACCTGGGAACATGTTCCAAGATACAGGGGTGAGTGTGGACCTTGGCAATGTGTTCAAGGAACAGAAGGCTGGAATCTCACCACTGGATGGGGCTCAGGGTGGAGCTGAGGAGGCACAGGTGAGGTGATCCAGGTGTGGGAGGCCATGATGCAGACCTATTGGGAGTGCCACCAGGCAGCCACTGGGGAAGGCTGTCTGTCAAGGTTGGGGAGGAGCAGAGAAAGGAGCCCCAGCAGCACTTCCTCCCCAGTCCCTATGGACACGCCCTACTGATGGGAAATTAAGATCAACTTCACTGCCCAGGGCGTGGTTTCAATTCCTAGTCAGGGAATTAAGTCCCACAAGCTTCAAGGTGTGGCCAAAGAAGATTAACCTCCTACACAGATCAATTTGTACAAGTGAGTCCAGCTGAAGGATAAATTCCTGCAGGTGGGACTGCTAGGCCAAAGGTTCTGTGCATTGAGGATTTCTGTGGATATTAACAGATGGCCCAGATGGAGGCTGTGCTGATTACATCTGAACCTGGAAAGGATGAGATCGTTTGTTTCTCTACAGGCTCTTCAAAATCATGCTATTAAACTTTGAAAATCTTTGCTAATGTAAGAGATAAAAATGATCTCACTGTAAATTTGCTTACATACACAGCTGCAATAATATAGTTGGTTAGCATTTCCTATGGGTTTCCCTGGTGGCTCAGACAGCACAGAATCTGCCTGCAATGTGGGAGACCTGGGTTCGATCCCTGGGTTGGGAAGATCCCCTGGAGTGAGGGCATGGCAACCCACTCCAGTGTTCTTACCTGGAGAATCCCATGGACAGGGGAGCCTGGAGGGCTACAGTCATGTGGTTGAAAAAGAGTAAGACATGACGAGCAACTAACTTACATAAGAGTCACTGTATTTTCTGTGAACCGTCCATAGACTGTTCATTTCTCTCTTGGGTTCTTTATCTTTTTCTTATTGGTTCTTAAGAGCTTTATATATATGAGGGGAAGGAGCCCTTTCTAATATCAATTTCAAATCATTGCTCTCAGTTCAGTCCCTCTCTTTGATTTTATTAATGAGTTTTTGGCAGGCAGAAATGTACAAGGCAGCTACATTGCCAAACCTGAGCGCCCAGGACTAGATGAAGGATCCTTCTGGTCTCCTGTTTTTATTCCTTTGTGACTGTTTGTTCAGTGAATGATAAGGGTTGAGACCATACAAGCCCCATTCCTCCCCCAAGCTTGGGTGGAAGGCAGAGGGGACAGAAACAGTGCCAGGCAGTGGCACTCTGGCCTCAAGTTCGCAGCATCCAGGGTGCCTGTAGGTACTTGGCACAGCGCAGTGTGGGGCAGTGGTTAAGGCAGAGCTCTGGGGACTCCCAGGGCCAGGACTGAAAAGGCGAGATCTCCACTCACCAGTGAGCTGCTCTAATTTAGGAGCTTGGCAGGCAGGTCAAGAGCCTCTACGCCTTTACCAAGTGGGCAGAAAGGTGACCAAGGGTAGCAAGCAGCTCCGTGGGCTAAATTCAGAAATCGTTATTCCTGGGCAGCAAACAGACATGGGCACCGGCGGGGTGGGGGTGGCGGGGGGAGGTTGAGATGTATGGAGAGAGTAACATGGAAATTTACAATACCATATGTAAACTAAATAGCCAGTGGGGATTGCTGTATGACCAGGGAACTCAAACAGGGGCTGTGTAACAACCTAGAAGAGTGGGATGGGAAAGGAGATGGGAGGGAGGTTCTGGAGGGAGGGGACACGGGTGCACCCATGGCTGATTCTTGCTGATGTTTGGCAGAAGACAAAACTCTGTAAAGCAATTATCCTTCAATTAAAGAATAAATAAATTAAAAAAAATAAAGTTCGACTCTCTTTCACCTCCCCTCCCCCCACTCCCAGGAAATTAAGTCTCGAGGGAGCCGTCGGAAGAAAGGTCCGCGCGGGGTGGGGGGTGTGCGAGCTGCCAACGCGAACCCGCGAACCCGTCGCGGGTATCTGGACCCGCCGCGCCACCGGGAAAGGGGCGCGCGCGGCCTCTTGACGCCCCCTCCGGCCCCAGGAAAAGGGTAGCCGGAATCCCCCACGCGTCTCCCGGCCGATCCGGATCCACACCGCCCGTTCACCCAGCGACCGGTCCACGCCTCGCCCGCGCCCTGCCAGTCCAGTCCACGCCGCTCCGGTCCCCCTCGTCCATGAGGTCCGCAATCCCGGACTGCCCCGTCCACCGCGTCAAGCTGCTCTCTGGTCCATGCCGCCCGCTTCCGCGTCCACACCGCCTACTCCCAGGCTCTCCAGTCCACGCCGCCCGCTGCCCCGTCCACACCACCCGCTCCCGGTCCGCCCTGCCCGCTCCCCAGTCCAGACCGCCCGCTTCGCGGCCACACCGCCCAGTCCAGGCCCAGGCCGCCCGCTCCCGCTCTCCTGTCCATGCTCTCGCCTCCACGCCGCCCGCGCCCCCCAAGGACTACAACTCCCACAATGCCCCGCTGCCGCCCCCCGGCTTCCGGTGCTGCGCAGTTTCCGGAGCGGATCGCAACCCGGAGTCCGGATCCGATCCCGCTCTGCACATTCCAAAGGCAGGTAAAGCCCGGGCCCGCGCCCGCCGCCCGCCCCCGCGCGCGCCGCCTCGGCTAGCCACCCCCGGCCGGCCGCCCCCGA
>SJYT01022870.1:245386-271826 GCA_006410635.1 Cephalophus harveyi
CCCCGGCCGGCCGGCTCCCGGCGCGGGGCCGGGGCCGCGCTCGCCCGTGGGCGCGGCGCGGGGGGTCCGCCGCCCCCAGCCCCCAGCCCGCGGTCCCGCCCCCGGGCGCCCTCGTCGCCGACGGTCCCTCGTGATGTCACGCTACCCCGTCCTGGGGCCCAGCCTCCGGGGGCGCACGGGGAGGGTCCCTCGATCCCTGGCTCCTGAGATTACAAAGGCAGACCCCTGAATTTGGGCAATGGGGCTGCCCACCCCACCCCCACCCCCAAGAGCACCCTGCATCCCGTTTATGTAAACCCTTGCGTGGCAGAGGCATGATAGTGAAACCCATGGACAGGTGACATGTGCCTACTCTCCGGGTGGGTGGCCGTGCTGGGAAGGGGTGCGCTGGCCCCGCCCCGGCGCGGACAGGTGGACCAACAAGCCATGTGGGCCTCTGGAAAGGATGTCGGGGACGGGTGAGGGTCAGCTTTGAGGGGACAAGTGGAAACGCCCTATGGAAATATCCACCTACCTGACGGTTACAGTTATTTTGTGTTTATTAAGCTCTTAATGTAGGGGATGAGATTTTTTTAAATCCACAAACGCTCAGAAATTGCCCCCTCACCACCACTGGGTACACCATGGGTAGATTAAAATGGTAGAAAAAAGTGTGTAATCAGAGACACGTGGACCCGTGTACATAGTTAAAGCTGCCAGCCCACAAACACCACGTTTGCCTAAGTCACTCTCATAAAATCTGGACTCACCAGATCAATTTGGAGAATGCTGTTAAGTTCCTGGAAGTATTTTTAAGGATGAAAAGTAAATGAGCAGCTGGTTTTGTGACAAATCTTTAGAGGCAACAGTGTGAACTCTCCCTGGAACCTGTAATGACTGTGGACGCTTTGTTTTTATAAGTCAGCCTCCCTCTTCTCTCTCCGCCCCACTACACACACACCACTACATATTTTGTTTCAAACCTGGATATTTTCACATTTTCCACATTTTCACTGCTTCACTCTGCTCCTCTGCATTTCCTTGACATCACTATCTTATGGGAATGGTTAAGAAAACAACTGTAGTTTGAATTTTGAAGAGGAAAAATAGTAAGACTTACCCTATGCAGTTTTTTGTTCCTATATCTGATTCATATTTTTGCAAGAAAGTTGCCAACAAAGAATGCAGTAGTAATATGTTCTATTTTGTATACAGAAAAAAAAATTATATTTTTCCAGAACACCCATTAAAAAAAAAAAACAACTCAACTGCAAGGCTAATAGCTTTTCTGGGAATGATTGTGTTTGAGAAAGAGCTCCATTAGCTTGGCATATATGTCTCACATACCATTGTCTGTGTAGAGGGCCAGGAGAACACTGCACCCATTCTGCAGATTTAAGAGAGACTGAAGGCAGCTGTTTCTGGGACATGGGATTTGAGAGGTTGAGATTGCGAGCAGGGACTCAAATGCTTTCTCAGCCTCCTTTTCACAGTTGTGACCCATGACAATACTAGCTGAGTTCATCTCACACAGTTCATGTATGCCTGCATTCATCGGCCATCCATCAAGCAGCTGTCCCTTGCCAGGTGCTGCAGAGAAGAAGAGAGAGGGCCCTGCCCCATAGATCGAATGTTCTGGAGGGGAGGAGATGGATAGTGGTTGGAGCCTGGCGGAGAAGGCAGGAAGGGTGGCAGGTGGAGGTGGGGGTTTGGGCAGGGGTGGGCGCACTTGGGCAGTGGGGGCCCAGAAGGTCTATCTGGGGAGGGGATGGCTGAATGAAAACCAGTGTCCCTCAGTGGAGATCTGGGGTGAGGGCAAGTGCAAAGGCCCTGGGGTGGCAGCAAGCTTTGTGTGGCCGAGTCAGGGCAGCACAGGCTGTACTCTACTCAGAGTTCACCCTGAGAGCCAGATACCCCTGGGGGCTTTGGGCAGGGGTCCAGCAAATCTGTGTCTTCCCCTAGAAACAGGGTGAAGGCAGAGGGGAAATGAGGAGTCAGGACGGGACAAGGAGTGTTTCTAGAGTGAGGCAGGCCTTGCTGCTGGACTGGTGGGGAATGTGCAGGGGGTGTCAGGCGGTGCCGTTCGCTGAAGTCAGCTGACAGGTGTGCAGGTTGGGGCGTGGTCGGGGAATCAGGGCCCAGGAGACCAGCAGCATTTTTAAACTGCCCGTCAGGGTGGGAGAGACCTTTGCCCTGTGCTCGCTGCCCCGGTCCTCACCTTCCTGAAGTGCTCCCTGCTTAAGAAAGGCCCCTCCCGTCATCCAGGACATGGCGGCCCCCAGCCCCAGTCTCCGTGTGGGCTGTAGTCAGCTCACGGGCGTGCGGGCATCACGGTGTCTGGGAAACCCCGGGCAGTGGCTTTGGCTAAGTAGTGACAGAGCTCCTCCCCCGCAAAGTTGCTTGTCTGTGGAGCAGAGCCTTCTGCACTCACATCTGTGAGAGCAGAGGAGAGGAGCAGAGCTGAATCAAATTCCACCAGCCGTGAGTGGACTGGGGAGAAAGCCCCGCTTACCTCATTAAAACGAGGTTGTGTGTCAGGTCACCGGTCGCCGGTGTGGGCAGCATTTCCATTTTGATCAGTGGTGTCCCAGTTATTGGAATGATAGCTCAGTCCAGGAGAAGTTACCACATACTCAGGCTCCTAGAAAATCAAGACTGTTTTGATCTACATGCATAAAAGATCCGTGTAAGCACCAATGTAACACGTGGGGTTTAATACCTACAGTGATGGAAACAAACGCTGGTAGAGACAGAAGCGAGCATATATGTCTCACATACCATTGTCTGTGTAGAGGGCCAGGAGAACACTGCACCCATTCTGCAGATTTAAGAGAGACTGAAGGCAGCTGTTTCTGGGACATGGGATTTGAGAGGTTGAGATTGCGAGCAGGGACTCAAATGCTTTCTCAGCCTCCTTTTCACAGTTGTGACCCATGACAATACTAGCTGAGTTCATCTCACACAGTTCATGTATGCCTGCATTCATCGGCCATCCATCAAGCAGCTGTCCCTTGCCAGGTGCTGCAGAGAAGAAGAGAGAGGGCCCTGCCCCATAGATCGAATGTTCTGGAGGGGAGGAGATGGATAGTGGTTGGAGCCTGGCGGAGAAGGCAGGAAGGGTGGCAGGTGGAGGTGGGGGTTTGGGCAGGGGTGGGCGCACTTGGGCAGTGGGGGCCCAGAAGGTCTATCTGGGGAGGGGATGGCTGAATGAAAACCAGTGTCCCTCAGTGGAGATCTGGGGTGAGGGCAAGTGCAAAGGCCCTGGGGTGGCAGCAAGCTTTGTGTGGCCGAGTCAGGGCAGCACAGGCTGTACTCTACTCAGAGTTCACCCTGAGAGCCAGATACCCCTGGGGGCTTTGGGCAGGGGTCCAGCAAATCTGTGTCTTCCCCTAGAAACAGGGTGAAGGCAGAGGGGAAATGAGGAGTCAGGACGGGACAAGGAGTGTTTCTAGAGTGAGGCAGGCCTTGCTGCTGGACTGGTGGGGAATGTGCAGGGGGTGTCAGGCGGTGCCGTTCGCTGAAGTCAGCTGACAGGTGTGCAGGTTGGGGCGTGGTCGGGGAATCAGGGCCCAGGAGACCAGCAGCATTTTTAAACTGCCCGTCAGGGTGGGAGAGACCTTTGCCCTGTGCTCGCTGCCCCGGTCCTCACCTTCCTGAAGTGCTCCCTGCTTAAGAAAGGCCCCTCCCGTCATCCAGGACATGGCGGCCCCCAGCCCCAGTCTCCGTGTGGGCTGTAGTCAGCTCACGGGCGTGCGGGCATCACGGTGTCTGGGAAACCCCGGGCAGTGGCTTTGGCTAAGTAGTGACAGAGCTCCTCCCCCGCAAAGTTGCTTGTCTGTGGAGCAGAGCCTTCTGCACTCACATCTGTGAGAGCAGAGGAGAGGAGCAGAGCTGAATCAAATTCCACCAGCCGTGAGTGGACTGGGGAGAAAGCCCCGCTTACCTCATTAAAACGAGGTTGTGTGTCAGGTCACCGGTCGCCGGTGTGGGCAGCATTTCCATTTTGATCAGTGGTGTCCCAGTTATTGGAATGATAGCTCAGTCCAGGAGAAGTTACCACATACTCAGGCTCCTAGAAAATCAAGACTGTTTTGATCTACATGCATAAAAGATCCGTGTAAGCACCAATGTAACACGTGGGGTTTAATACCTACAGTGATGGAAACAAACGCTGGTAGAGACAGAAGCGCCTCCTGAAGGGGAAGAAGAGCTTGTCCACATACTCGATGACCGGATGTCACACTCTGGTGCTTCGATTCCAATAGACATGCTTAAAGAGCCACAAAACTATTTTAAGAAGTCAATATTATATATGACATATATAACTATTATATATGACTTACATATAACAATATTATATATGACATATATAACTGTTTTAAGAAGTCAATATTATATATGACAGTCAATATAATATGCTGGAAATTACGTCCCTCACAGCTGTTTCAGGTGGTGATTGCAGCCATGAAATTAAAAGATGCTTACTCCTTGGAAGGAAAGTCATGACCAACCTAGATGGCATATTCAAAAGCAGAGACATTACTTTGCCACAAAGGTCCATCTAGTCAAGGCTATGGTTTTTCCATTGGTCATGTATGGATGTGAGAGTTGGACTGTGAAGAAAGCTGAGTGCCAAAGAATTGATGCTTTTGAACTGTGGTGTTGGAGAAAACTCTTGAGAGTCCCTTGGGCTGCAAGGAGATCCAACCAATCCATCCTAAAGGAGATCAGTCCTGGGTGTTCATTGGAAGGACTGATGCTGAAGCTGAAACTCCAGTACTTTGGCCACCTCATGCGAAGAGCTGACTCACTGGAAAAGATGTGGTGCTGGGAGGGATTGGGGGCAGGATGAGAAGGGGACAACAGAGGATGAGATGGCTGAATGGCATCACCGATTTGATGGACGTGAGTTTGAGTGAACTCTGGGAGATGGTGATGGACAGGGAGGCCTGGCATGCTGTGATTCATGGGGTTGCAAAGAGTTGGACACGAATGAGCAACTGAACTGAACTGAACAGCTGTTTCAAGTAAGGCTGAGCCACTTAATACTCTCAGGTGAAGGGCAGGAAATAGCGTTTTGCACAACACTTTTGTGGGACTGTCAGCAAAGAGGTCGGTCATGCCTGGACCTAAGCATCAGGTGGGGTCAGGGCCTGGGTAGACTCAGGAGTGGGAGGTGATGGCGAGTGAGTGTGGGAAGAGGAAGGCGGTCAGCCACCTCTGGCGTGACCCAGAGGTCAAGTGAGGTGAAGAAAAAGATGTTTAGTGGACTTGACATGTGTCTTCAGTCAGCTCTGGGGGCAGGACTCAAAAAACGTCAATGGATGCAGAGGACAGGGTACGTGTGTACGGGTGCCACTCACAAGGAGTTTTTGTATGAAAACCTGGACACAGGAAACAGGCTGGCAACAGTCACGCGTCCATTACCACCCCAGCCACCACTGCCCGGGGCCTGACCACCCCCTCCACCCCGGCCAGGACTTGCCACTGGTCAGACCCGGAGGCAAACCCTGGTTACATTACTGTATCTGTGAACATTTTGGTCCATGTCTCTCCAGAAGAAGGACTCTAAAAATAACTGCCATACGTGAGCCCACCTAAAACATTTAATGCTGGCACCTTGGTGTGGTCAAAATCTGGCCAGATGCCCAGCCAGTGTTCAGATATCCAGCTGTCCAGTCAAGGTCTGATGTGCTTTATTTCCACGGGTGTCGGGGTCCTGCCCCGGTTGGATCCAGGGTATCTGAAGTGTGACAGTGTCAGCGAAGAGATTTAGAGAGAGATAAAGAAAGAATGTTGCAGATAAGAAAATAGAGGAGAGAAAGAGGCTGATATTCCTTGGTTTACACAGAAAGCCAGTAAAGTCCCAGACAAGGGACTTGCTCTGTTCACGGAGGCCGCAGGTGCCCTCCCGGTCTCCCGAGGGAGTGAAGACGCAGAGCGTCTTCCTGTTCAGGTCTTAGAAGCCCAGGCAGGAAAGTGAAAGCAGAGAGCCTCTGTGCTCCAAGGGATCAGCCTGAAAAAGAGAGTAAGAGAGAAAAAGAAAGAAAGAAAGACACGGGGGAACCAGGCTTTTGTGGAACCAGTCCTGGTCCATCACTTTATTTTTCAGGGAAGCTTTTATACCTTAACTTGTACATAGAGAGAAATGAAAGATGCAAAGTCATACAGAGTCAGCCCAAACATTACATCTGTTTTGTCTTTATCAAAATCAGGATTTTTTCTGCATACCTTTCCCATAAACAATGTTGTGTACATTATCTTCTGGCCTTGGAGGCCTGTGGACATTTTATGACCCTCTTTTGATAAAGGCTGCTTAACCAGAAAACTTATTTTCCCTTGAAATGTTTTTTCTTTGTATTTCTAATCTATGTCAGCCTCAGAAAGTATTAAACAAAGTTACATTTCTCACAGAGCAAAGGTGCAGTGAGTTACAAGAAAGAACCAATTAGCTCAAAGGTCTGATGTGGTTAATTCAAGGCTATTGCTTGTTTTTCTTAAATTCCAACTGTGTTAACTAATGCACTCCCAGGTGCACAGTGGATAAGAGATGTGGGAACTTAGCAGCAAGCATTGGCTCAACAGTGAAATCCTACACCACCACTACTCTAATAACTTTTAACTCTTTGAAAGGCTCTATATTTTCAGAATGTTTTAGGCTTCCGTGCCTCTCACAGTTGGGAGGCTGTGAATAATCACATGCGTAGCCGCAAGAGTCTGGATAAACCTGCCAGGCAAGCTAGAATGCTAACAAGGGTTTTGAATGGAAATACTCCTTTCATATCCAGGAGACTTATTAGCTAGAGCCCCAAGTTGATTTTCTCCAGAGAAAGGTGGTCGGGGATAGCCCCCTGTTAATGTCAGAAGAGTTGGTGAAAGGCATAAAATAGTCAGACAGACAGATTCTGGTTTGGGGGTAGACGCTTGAGCAGGTCCAGGGAGTCCCTCGAATCCTGATCCACTTTTGCCTGTCAGGTCTTCTCCACATGAACTTTGTCATGGATGGGATCTCCCGTGGTGGCTCCCAGCATGCCGGGATCCAGACCATTCCCACCCATTGTGCTGGAAGTCGCTTTTAAACTGCTGTGATTTGGAGATCACTGTGGCTACCCCAGCGGTTGTAAAAAAGAACACAGAGATCCATGTTCACTTCATCCACTTCCCACTGGTGGTACCACCATGCATAGCTCCAGTACTGGGTGACTGGAGGCATGGTGACCTTGATGGGGTCCAGACGCAGGGCATGCCAGCCTGGTTGGAGCCCTCTTATAGCCTCATGCCCTCTGTCTTTCCACCCCAACCCCTCCTTGACCCCCACCAACCACTCACTGCTCTAGTTCCCTTCTCACTAATTTTGCCATTTCAAGAACGTGAACAGGATCACACACTATGTAACTGCTGGGGATTGGCTTTTTTCACCCAGTAGCATTCTGGAGACTCACCAGGGTCTGTCGCGTGTCAGGAGTCCCATGCTTTCAGTTGCTGACTGGTATTGCAGACTGTAGATGGGTTACAGAACCGGTCACTCAGTGAGGCACCCTGGGTTATCTCCAGCTGGGGCTGTTAGGAATAAAGCTGCCCCCGACAGTTGTGTACAGGCTTTTATATGGATGTAACTTTCCATTTCTCTGGGATGACCACCCAGCCAGTACTAATGCTGGGTCATAGGCCATGCTGATGTGTCAGAAATTGTCGAATGGATCCATTCCCACCAGGGCACATGGGTGCCCCAGTCTCCTCATCCCCGCTGTTCTGAGAGGAATGTAGTGGTGTCTCATTGTGCTTTGTACTTGGAGGCTCATGATGGTGGACATCTTTTCATGTGCTTATTTATCATTCCAGTGTTTTTGTTGGTGAAATGTCTGTTTATATCTTTTGCCCACTTTATAAATGGGTTGCTTGCATTTTTATCCATGGATTTTAAGAGTTCTTTGCATATCTTACATATAGATACATGGTTTGTTAAAATGTCTCCGGGTCTTTACTTGGTTCATCCTCTTAACAGTGAATTCTGTAAAGCAAAATCTTTAAATTTTGGTGAAGTCCCGTTTATCAGTTTTCCTTTAGTAAACTATGCTTTTGGTAACAAGTCTAAAAGCTGGCTAGCCCTAGTTTCCAAAGATTTTCTCCTATTTTTCTAAAAATTAAAAAGAAATTTTATCCTTTTAAGTTTTTTATCTGTTAGGAATTAATCCTTATGTAAGATGTAAGGTCACAGTTCTTTTTTTTTCTTTTCTTTTTTTTTTTTTTTTCCCTCTGCTTGTCCATTTGCTCCGGCACAGTTGAAAAGACCATGTTTCTTTAGTTGAGCTGCTTCTACCCTTTGTTCAAAATCAGTTGAGCATATTTGTGTGAATATGTTCTCATTTCCATTGACCTATGCTTCTGTCCCTCCAACTAAACCCGAGTACTCATTGCTGTTGCTTTATAATTAAGTTTGAGTCAGGTAGGGTGATTCCTCCCACTTTAATCTTCCTTTGCAAAATCATTTTCTAACAGTTGTCATTACGGGGGCTGCCTTGTAAAGCTCAGTTGTCACAGAGAACATCTCCTCCTCATCACCCCTCCTTTCAAACCGTTTGTTCCCAAGTTACACACAGGTCATCCTGACCTGAGCCTAACTGACGTTCAGGATGAATCTGGTTTCCTGACACTATTACTGTGGTCCTCCAGGGATCACAGTTGTTGTTTGTTTTCTTTTGGCAGCCATGTAAGTTTGAAAAAGATTTAAGGTTAAGCAGCTGTTCTCAGACTTGAGCTGCCTCAGAATAACCTAAAGGTTTGCAGAGTAGGGAGATCCCAGCCCAGAGAGGCTGCTCCAGCAGGTCTGGGCAGGGATCCAAGAATTTGCCTTTTCAAGAAATTCCCAGGTGCTGCTGGCGTTACTCTTTGCTAGTCCAGGGACCACACTTTGAGAACCACTGGTGTAAGGTACTTATCTCCAGGATCAGTAGTTAAAATGGCTAAATCTCATACTCTGTGAATTTTTCTGTCATTTTCCCCTACAACAGTACTATCTATAGTCCCTTATTCTAGGATTTCTTACATGCTGGAGAAGTCTGGAGACTGAACTTTTTCTACAAAGGAGCATTCCATGCACCAAAGGGATTTTTCCAGGATAGCACAGACCTCAGGAGGCTTCTTTATAAAACCTATCATGACATACACATCACTAAGGGAATATGCAACAGTGAAAAGCTGAAAGCCTCCTTGCTAAAATCTGGAACAAGTGTGTCCACTCTCACCACTTCTGTTCAGCATAGTTATTAGAAGTGCAGGCCACAGCAATCAGACAAGAAAAAGCAAAGGTATCCAAACTGGAAGGAAGAGGTAAAATTGTCTTTATTTGCAAGTGACATGATACTACATATAGAAAAACCTAAAGATGCCACTTCTTCATGGATCACAGCCTTGTCGTGGCAAAGGGGCTTGTGTAACTCAATGACACTATGAGCCATCCCGAGCAGGGCCACCCAAAATGGACAGGTCACAGTGAAGAGTTCTTACAAAACATGGTCCACTGGAGGAGGGAATGGCAACCCATTCCAGTATTTTTGAACTCAGATCATGGCATCTGGTGCCATCACTTAATGGCACATAGAGGAAGAAAACGTGGAAGCAGTGAAAGACTTTATTTTCTCGAGCTCCAAAATCACTTTATTTTCTTGGGCTCCTTGGTTGGCAACGTGATGTCTCTGCCCTTTTTTTTTTTTTTTTTTTTTTTTATGACAAACCTAGATAGCAAATTAAAAAACAGAGACATCTCTTTGNACTTAATGGCACATAGAGGAAGAAAACGTGGAAGCAGTGAAAGACTTTATTTTCTCGGGCTCCAAAATCACTTTATTTTCTTGGGCTCCTTGGTTGGCAACGTGATGTCTCTGCCCTTTTTTTTTTTTTTTTTTAATGACAAACCTAGATAGCAAATTAAAAAACAGAGACATCTCTTTGCCAACAAAGGTACATATATAGTCAAAGCTATGGTTTTTCCAGTAGTCGTGTATGGCTGTGAGCACTGAACTGTAAAGAAGTCTGATTGCTGAAGAATTGATGCTTTCAAATTGTGGTGGTGAAGAAGGCTCTTGAGAGTCTCTTGGACTGCAAGAAGATCAAAGCAGTCAATCTTAAAGAAAATCAACCCTGAATATTCATTGGAAAGGCTGATGCTGAAGCTCTAGTACTTTGGCCACCTGATGGGAAGAGCTGATTGATTGGAAAAGACCCTGATGCTGGAAAAGATCAAGGGCAGGATAAGGGGCAACAAAGGATGATATGATTGGATGGCATCACCAACTCAATGGACCTGAGTTTGGGCAAACTCCAGGAAATAGTGAAAAACAGGGAAACCTGGTGTGCTGTAGTCCTTGAGGTCATGAAGAGCTAGACACAACTTAGTCACTGAACAACACAAAAAAGATGTCACACAAAAACTACAAGAACCGATAAATGAATTCAGAAAGTAGCAGGATACAGGATTAACATGCGTAAATCTGTTGCACTTACTTTACACTAACAGTGAAATATCAGAAAGGGAAAGTTAACAAAAAATCCTGTTTAAAATTGCATAAAAAATACTTAGAAATAAAGCTGATTGGGGAAATGAATGACTTATATGCTGAGAACTATAAAACACTGATAAAGGAAATTAAATATTGTTTAAAGAAATGAAAAGATAGCCCATGCTCTTTGATTAGAAGAAATAGTATTGTTAAAATGGCCATAATACTCAAAGCAGTCTACAAATTGATTGCAATCCATATCAAATGACTGGAGACATATTTCATAGAAAAATAATCCTAAAATTTATATGGAACCATAAGAGACACAGAATTGCCAAATCAATCCTGAGCAGGAAGAACAAAGCTGGAGGCATTATAACTCAGGCTTCAGATAATATTACAAAGGTGTACTAATCAAAACAGCTTGGTATGGCACAGAAACAGACCTGTGGATCAATGGAACAGAGTAGAAAGCCCGGAAATAAACCCAATCATCTGTGGTCAATTAATTTTCAACAAAGGAGGCAAGAATGTGCAATGGAGAAAAGACAGTCTTCTTGAGCAACTGACATTGGGAAAGCTGGATGGCTACCTGTAAAGCAATGAAGTTAGACCACGGTCTCTCACTGCACATGAAAATAAACTCGAATTGGTGTAAAGACAAGACACCAGAAAACTCCTAGAAGAGAATATAGCCCAAACATTCTCTGACATAAATCGTGCTGATGTTTTCTTAGTCTCCCAAGGCAATAGAAATAAAAGCAAAACTGAACCAGTGGGATCTAATCAAAGTCATAAGCTTTTGCACAGCTCAAGAAACCACAATGAAAAGATAACCTATGGAAAGGGAGAAAATATTTGCAAATGATGCAGTTGACAAGGGCTTAATTTCCAAAATATACAGATAGCTTGTATAACTCAGTAACAGAAAAACAAGTCAAAAAGTGAGCAGAAGACCTAAATAGACATTTTGCCAAAGGAAGTCATAGGGATGCCAAGTGTTAGTTGCTCAGTCGTGTCTGGCTCTTTGTGACCCCTTGGACTGCAGCAGACCAGGCTCCTCTGTCCATGGGATTTTCCAGGCCAGAATACTGGAGTGGGTAGCCATTCCCTTCTCCGGGGAATCTTCCTGACCCAGGGATCAAACCTGGGTCTTCTGCACTGCAGGCAGATTCTTTACCATCTGAGCCACCAGGGAAGCCTGGGGATGGCAAATGGGCATGTGAAAGGAGGCTCAGCCTCACTAACTGTTAGAGAAATGCAGATCAAAACTACAGTGAAGTATCACTTCACACTGGTCAGTGTGGCCATCACTGAGAAGTCTACAGATAACAAGGGATGGGGAGGGTGTAGAGAAAAGGGAACCCTTCTACACTGTGGGAGGGAATGTCAATTGGTACAACCACTGTGGGAAAAACTGTGGAGGTTCCCTAAAAAACAAAGAACTAGCATATGATCCAGCAATCCCTGGGTATATCCCTGAGAAAAAACTGTAATTCAGAAAGATTCTGGCACCCCAGTGTTCATAGAAGGACTACTTATAATAGCCAGGAAGTGGACTCCTTGAGAGGCCAGACCAGAGGCAGTTGGCCACATCAGGCCTCGAGAAAGGCCAGAGTGGTTCCCGTCGTTTGCACCGTCTGATGCTGCCAGCTTTGTGGGAACCCTGTATTCTGCCATGACCTGGCAGAATCATGCAGGAAGTTCTTGAGAACTTCCTTGATCATGACCGGGTATTGACCAGTGGAGGGGGTTCCTGCCAGTGGGCAGATAGTTCTCAGGCCCCTGGGGGCACCTCAGCAGCTCACGAAAGTGGGTTTCCACATGTTTCTTCCTCTGTCCTTCCTCTTTTGCTCTGTGACCAGCTGCTGCCCACATTCCAGACTGACCTCTGACCCAGCCCGTGCAGGCCATCAGGCAGGAAGCCCCAAGTTAAACATGCTGAGCCACCTGAGACGTCGTGTAATGTAAAGGAGTGTTCCCAGGAACAGAAGCTACTGTGCTGTGTTTGGGGGAAAATATGATCCTTGGCATTTTAAGGGCAAATTGGAAATCCCATCTCTCTGCCTTGTTTCCTTATAACTAATTGACTTCCGTGGTGGAATTTTCAACTCTGTCCTCTACTCTGCTCATGAAGTTATGTGCTCAGCAAACCTGCATTTTCATTTGGACTTTGCATTGTCTGCTGTTCTGTTCATCCTTTAATAGCTCCTGGGGATGGGAATGGGGCAGAGGGCATATGGAATCAGCGTTCAGGAAGTATGCCAGCCTGCATACTTCCCCAAAATGGTACCACAGATGGTCTTGGCCAGGAGTGGGATACAGGAAGGATGTACTGGGTTGACTTAATTGGGGATGGAGGGGTGGGAGGGAAGAGGAACTGTTACTGAGTGGCACACACCAGGTGTAACTCACTTTATACTCCCCTCAGAACTATATGGGGTGGGCATCTTAATTTCCCTTTTATGGGTCCGGAGTCTGAGACCCCAGAATGAACATGTTCAGAATGCCCACAAATATATAGGTAGTGGGACTGGGCATGGCTGCCTGCTATGGAGGTGAACCTCAAGGTTGAACCGGAAATAGAAGTGACTGGATGTGATAAAGGTTTTGTGGAGAGCAGGAGGGCTCCCCTCCATGATGTTAGGTGGTGCCTTAGTCCATGAGAGTAATGTGAGAAATGTGTTTTGCAAAGGTTAGCAGGTGGAGAAAAATAGAGGTCATGTGAGACAAGGCTGCCCTGGAGGCGTTCACAGTCCTGTGAGGGAGGGAGAATAGAAGTGGCCACATGAAAACTGGCTTTCTTTAAATGGCAGTACATTAAAAAAAACGAAGATCATGGCATCTGAACCATCACTTCATGGCAAATAGATGGGGAAACAATGGAAACAGTGACAGATTATCTTCTTCATTTCCGAAATCACTGTGGATGGTGACTGCAGCCATGAAATTAAAAGACACTTGCTCCTTGGAAGAAAAGCTATGACAAGCTTAGTGTATTAAAAAGCCGAAACATCATTTTGCTGACAAAGGTCCATATAGTCAAAGATGTGGTTTTACCAGTAGTCATGTATGGATGTGAGAGTTGGACCGTAAAGAAAGCTATTCAGTCGCTCAGTCATGTCCGACTCTTTGCGACCCCATGAACCGCAGCACGCCAGGCCTCCCTGTCCTTCACCAACTCCCAGAGTCCACCCAAACCCATGAGTCGGTGATGCCATCCAACCATCTTATCCTCTGTCGTCCCCTTCTCCTGCCCTCAATCTTTCCCAGCATCAGGGTCTTTTCCAATGAGTCAGCTCTTCGCATCAGGTGGCCAAAGTATTGGAATTTGAGCTTCAACATCAGTCCTTCCAATGAACACCCAGGACTGATTTTTAGGATGGACTGGTTGGATCTCCTTGCAGGCCGAGGGACTCTCAACTCTTCTCCAACACCACAGTTCAGAAGCATCACTTCTTCAGCGCTCAGCTTTCTATATAGTCCAACTCTCACATCCATACATGATCACTGGAAAAACCATAGTCTTGACTAGACGGACTTTTGTTGACAAAGTAATGTCTCTCCTTTTTAATATGCTGTGTAGGTTGGTCATAACTTTCCTTCCAAGGAGTAAGTGTCTTTTAATTTCATGGCTGCAATCACCATCTGCAGTGATTTTGGAGCCCAGAAAAATAAAGTCAGCCACTGTTTCCACTGTTTCCCCATCTATTTGCCATACAGTGATGGGACTGGATGCCGTGATCTTAGTTTTCTGAATGTTGAGCTTTAAGCCAACTTTTTCACTCTCCTCTTTCACTTTCATCTGAGTGCTGAAGAATTGATGCTTTTGAACTGTGGTTTTGGCGAAGACTCTTGAGAGTCCCTTGGACTGCAAGGAGATCAAACCAGTCCATCCTAAAGGAAATCAGTCCTGGGTGTTCATTGGAAGGACTGTGCTGAAGCTGAAACTCCAGTACTTTGGCCACCTGATGTGAAGAGTGGACTTATTGGAAAAGACCCTGATGCTGGGAAAGATTGAAAGCAGGAGGAGAAGTGGGCAACAGAGGTTGAGATGGTTGGATGGCATCACTGACTCAGTGGACTTGAATTTGAGCAAGCTCTGAGAGATAGTGAAGGACAAGAAAGCCTGGAGTGCTGCAGTCCACGGAGTCGCAAGAGTCGGATACAACTGAGCGATTGAACAACAACAACAATAACATTTATTTTACAAATGGAAGCAGATGGCTGCTAGGGAAATGTGAAAGCCAGGGTTCATGACAGTGTCCTAAATCCACAGCCATACACATGCGTGGCTTGTTAAAAGCAACATTGTTCTGAGTGAGGAAACATTTCAAGGCCCAAACCCATCCCACAGTAAAGAGGACCTTACTGCTTGTTGTCTTTAGAGCACACAGTCAGGGAGTTCCCTGGCCGTGCCGTGGTTGGGCCTCTGTGCTTCCTCTGCGAGAGCCCAGGTTCTATCCCTGGTCGGGGAACTAAGATTCTGCAAGCCACATGGTGTGACCAAAAAAACAAAATGGAAAAATAATTTTTTTTCTAATCACAAAGTCTGTCTCTGTATACGGTTTAGGGGGCCATTAGCTGTTGCTGCTGCTGTTAAGTCGCACCAGTCATGTCCAACTCTGTGCGACCCCATAGACGGCATAGACAGGCTCCCCTGTCCCTGGGATTCTTCAGGCAAGAACACTGGGGTGGGTTGCCATTTCCTTCTCCAATGCATGAAAGTGAAAAGTGAAAGTGAAGTCGCTCAGTCATGTCAGATTCTTAGCGACCCCATGGACTGCAGCCTACCAAGCTCCTCTGTCCATGGGAGCAGGAACTGTCTTTAAAAATGCCAATGGAGGGGGACCTCCCTGGCGGTCCAGTGGCTAAGACTCCATGCTCCCAATGCAGGGGGCCTGTGTTCGATCCGTGGTCAGGTAACTACCACATGCCTGGTGCAACCAAATAAATACTAAGAAAAAAAAAAAAATGCCAGTGGAGCACAGAGCTGAGCTTCCTGTCTTTATAGCAGCTTCCCACTAGATACCTATTTTACACACAGTAACGTATATGTGTCCATCCCAATCTCCCAATATGTCCCACCCTCCCTTCCCCGACTGTGTTCACATGTCTCTACATCGGTCTTTATTCCTCCCTTGGAAATAGGTTCATTTGTATCCTTTTTTCTGGATTTCACATATATGCATTCATATGTGAATTTTTCTCTTCCTAACTTTACTCTGTATGACAGACTCTAGGTCCAGAAGCACAGGGAGCTGAGCTCGGTGCTCTGTGGTGACGTGGAGGTGTGAGATGGGGGTAGGAGGGAGGTCCGCGAGGGAGGGGATATATGTATACATTGTAGCTGATTCACTTCATTGTACAGCAGAAACTAAGACAACCTCGTAAAGTAATTATCCTCCAATTAAAAAATATTAATCATCACAAATGCCAGTGGGAAAGGATGTTAAGGAAGAATTGTATGTATAACTGATGGGGAAGGGCACGGCAGCCCACTCCAGTGCTCTTGCCTGGAGAATCCCATGGACAGAGGAGCCTGGTGGGTACAGTCCACAGGGTCACAAAGAGCTGGACACGACTGAAGTGACTCGGCACGCATGCACATGTAACGGAATCACTTCGCCGTGTAGCAGAAATTAACACCCCTTTGTAAATCAAGTTTACTCAATAAATTAAAAAAAAAAAAAAAAAAAATGCCTTGGGCCCAAAGCTGCTCACTAATGCGGCGCTGTGTCCTGACAGGTGGCGGCGATGGCTGAGGACGGGAATGAAGAGATCATGTTCATCTGTAAGTGTTCTGCGGCCCGTGGCCCACCTTCACCAGCAGGCAGAGTCACGTGCATGTCTGGTCTTTGTGTAAAGAAAAGCTGTCTCCTTTTAGATGGGATTTTCCCTGTTACTAAGAACCACGGTGTCTGACATGAAATGTGCTACCAGGTCCGATTTTAAAAGAATCTTCTTTCCCAGAACTCCCAGCAAAGGGCACTGGGACAGGGGTGGCAGCAGACTCAGAAAGGTAATCCCGGGTTTTAGAAAGGTTTCTGACATGTTTAATTTATGAGAAACTGGTTACGTTGGTGAATTTTCATTTACTCTCATTTACAGAGACCCTGTCCTGCATCCTCACAGAGCTGACTCGGTCAGCCTTGCCGTGTGCCATGGAGCTGGGTTTTTCTCCTGGGGGCACGTGTCCTGTGTTGCTCTCTTTTTGTACTTGTGGGGAGCGCTGTGGGTCACCCGCAGGCTGTGGGATGCTCTGTGAGCGTCTCCCTCCCCTCTTGATGCCCCCCGCCGCTGATGCCAGGGTGTCTGTTTGCAGGGTGTGAGGACTGCAGCCAGTACCACGACTCTGAATGTCCTGAGCTGGGCCCGGTGGTCATGGTCAAAGACTCCTTTGTGTTAAGCAGGGCCAGGTGAGTGACCCCCTCCAGCTGTCTTTACCATCCTGCCTGTCAAACAGGGTTGTCTGTCTGTCACCTGTGGCAAGAGCCTGGCCACCTTGGTGTCTACACAGAGGGAGGAGACAGCAAATAAGGAGGAGAGGGACCGTCCTCTCGTTTGAGGCCATCCGAGATCTCCGCCCACTGCTAGCTGGTTACCTGCCCCTGGAATGAGCCAGGGCGTGTTGAGGAGGCATCTGGGTTAATGTCTTTTATCTAGTTCCTGGTTTAGCTGGGGCGCTGAGTTGGTTTATACACCAGACAACCACGGCCGAGGTTGTAGGTCTTCTTATTCAGTCTCCCCTGTGGTTCGAACCCAGGCTCACTGTCTGACACATGCCTGGTTGGGGGCTGGAGCCGTGGGCAGTGAGTGCAGGTGGCCAGGCACAGGGGGAATAGCTGCTGGACGAGCCCCTAGATCTGGAGCCGGGGCTCCGTGGCTCTGCCAGTCCACATTTCCCTGGGGTCGGGGGACCGTGTCCCCTGTGGGGCCCCAGGTTGCAGCCCTGTTGCCACGTAGTAGCTGTTTGGACTTGGACGAGACGTGCCCCTCTTGTATCTCGGTTGTCTCATCTGTAAAGAGGGGAGGATGGCCCCTCGGACGTGGCTGTCATCACATCTGCTTTAGGAATGGGCTGGCACTCAAGCTGTCATCTTATCACTGCTGTTCCTAGAAGCCTCCCATGACTGTGACTTACCTGTGCAGAGCAAAGAGATTCCTATTTTGGCCTGGAGCACAGATCTGACCAGCTCTCTTCCAGACCCTTCAGTGGTTGCCCGTTGCCCACACAGCTCCACTGGGAGCCATCGGTCCTTCCCAGATGCGTTCCTCGTCTCAACTGGCCTGCCGCTCCTGTGAGGGGTCCATGCCCCCCCCAGGCGTGGGTCAGGCGTGCCCTGGTCTTGGCTCGCGTTAGGTCCCCGCCGACGTGCCTCCCTTCCTCTCCCCCCGGGATACACATGTTCTCTCCTTAACATTGCCTGGGTTGACTTAAAAAGGCCACATTCATGATGAACCCAGCCCAGTGCAGCCCCGCAGGAATCCCTCTTCTGGTCTTCGAAATGCACTGTCTTTGGCACGTCTTGTCATTCCTGTGGTCCTTTCCATGTGGCACCTCTTCGTGGTCTCTCTCTGGTCCTCCCTCCCTCTCCATGGGCCCACTTAGGGTGTGTGTGTGTGTGTGTGTGTGTGCGCGCGCACGTGTGTGTGTGTGTGCATGCACGTGAACATTGGCTCTGTCTCCTGGGTAGGGAGTATAAATACATCTTCAAGTCAGTGCCTCTCCATCAGCTGCTCTGGGGCCAGCGGGAGCGATCTTCTCCATCGTCCTAACCCTCTGTCCCTGGTGAGGGTGGCACCCTGGCCAGTGGGCTCTCGGGGCAGAGACTCTCTTGCTTTGTTTCATCTCTAGGTCATCCCTTCCCTCCAACCTGGAGATCAGACGCCTGGAAGACGGAGCTGAGGGGGTGTTTGCCGTGACCCAGCTCGTCAAGCGCACGCAGTTCGGCCCATTTGAGTCACGACGCGTCGCCAAATGGGAGAAGGAGTCTGCGTTTCCACTGAAGGTACACGCTGGGCTGGTGGGGGCTTCCGCATCCATGTTTGTGACCTTCCTCGCATGCACGTGGGCGAGGGCGATGCTCACTGAACAATTCAGTGATTTATAAACATCATAGAGACAGCTCTAGGTGTTGTAGTCCTGCTGAATTTCCAAGACAGTGTTTCTTTTTATTTTTTTTAGTTTATTTTTATATCACAAGAGCATGAGTTAAGTAAGTATTTTGCAGAACTCAGAAGAGTGTATTTAAAACATAGGCAAGACTGGACCTCCCAACCCCCGCCCTGCCGCCCACCAGTGCAAGCTATAGGAGGGGCTTTCTGTGGAATTTGCAGCACTACCTGGGGATTTCACACCTGTGCGGAGCGTAGGGAACTTTGCAAGGCTCTCCGAAAGGAAGGTGTTTTGTGTTGATGAGAGACCAGTGCAAAATTTGGCAGCTCTGAAAACACATCAGACAGGGAGATGATGGCTTCTGTGTGGCACTGAGAAAAAGGAAATGGAAGATAATCACAGGGAGGACTTGATCACTTAAAGTGAGACCCCCAGAGGCGCCACAAGGCTGGGTTGTGAGTATGGGTCACAGCTCTGGCCCTAGGCCCAGAGGGCTCAGCCACAGCCAGCCTTCAGAAACACCCATGAAATAAACTGAGAGGAACAGGCGCTGGTCGGGCAGCAGTGTGCCCCAGAGGCGAGCTTTCCTGGAGACCCTTAGCAGAGACCCAAGTGTTTTCAGACAGAGATGATCCAGCTGACCGTGGGCACTCGACAGTCCTCGGAGAACTGAGTTTACAAGGCAGATTTCAGCACCGTGGAGAGAGGGGAAAGGGACTTGATTTGTTTACAAAGAAAGGAAAGAAAGAAAGGCTGTTTTATGTGCAGGAGTGATGTCAAGAGACCCAGGGCTGATGGCATAATCACTGTGGGCCCATGGTTGGCCAAGGCCTCTTTGAAAAAGCCCTTTGTGCCTGTTTTGGTTTCTTTTGGTGACTCAAGATTCCGAAGGTCTGTGTCTGGTATTGAGTTGTTCCAGCACAGGCTCAGTGTCGGGTCCCTGGGTGCTGGGGGGACCTTTATGCCCACAGAAGGAGACTAAGGCCAACTAGGAGCAGCCCCTGTGCCGACTGGGGGGCATTAGGCACCTGGTAGCCCCCTCCACCCCCTCCCCTTCTCAGAGGGGGTTCTCTAGCTCTTAGCAGTGGGGAGCCCTACAGGAAAAGCCAGGAGAAGAAGGGAAATTTCTTCCTATAATGAGGAAGCAGCAGTTGCATCAGAAAATAGGGGACGGGAGCCCCCTATTCCATGTGGTTACTTTGAACTTCAAAATATTCAAGCTTCTCCCCCTCGTCCCTGCCTGCATTCCATCCATAAAGTGATGGTGCTGCTTTTTAGATGAGGGCACAGCTTATAAAGATCAAGGAATGGGACTTCCGTGGTCCAGTGGTTAAGACTCNGAGGGGGTTCTCTAGCTCTTAGCAGTGGGGAGCCCTACAGGAAAAGCCAGGAGAAGAAGGGAAATTTCTTCCTATAATGAGGAAGCAGCAGTTGCATCAGAAAATAGGGGACGGGAGCCCCCTATTCCATGTGGTTACTTTGAACTTCAAAATATTCAAGCTTCTCCCCCTCGTCCCTGCCTGCATTCCATCCATAAAGTGATGGTGCTGCTTTTTAGATGAGGGCACAGCTTATAAAGATCAAGGAATGGGACTTCCGTGGTCCAGTGGTTAAGACTCCGCACTTCCACTGAAGGGTGCACGGGTCCAATCCCTGGTCTGGGAACTAAGATCCCGCGTGCCACCTGGAGTGGTCAAAAGTCAATAAATAAATGAATAAATAACTAAAAATTTAAAAAAAGGATTGAGGAACTTTGCCAAAGTCATTGAACATACTTGATCGTCCCTGCCTGCATTCCATCCATAAAGTGATGGTGCTGCTTTTTAGATGAGGGCACAGCTTATAAAGATCAAGGAATGGGACTTCCATGGTCCAGTGGTTAAGACTCTGCACTTCCACTGAAGGGTGCATGGGTCCAATCCCTGGTCTGGGAACTAAGATCCCGTGAGCCACCTGGAGTGGTCAAAAGCCAATAAATAAACGAATAAATAACTAAAATTTTAAAAAAAGGATTGAGGAACTTTGCCAAAGTCATTGAACATACTTGCAACAGAACTGGGAAAAGAACTCAGGTGTCCTGATACACCTGGCTCAGGTATAGAGTTCAGGTGTTCCACTGACACCCTGGGCCAGGAGTAGAACTCAGGTGCCTTCATGCCCACTTGAAAACTGATTAGAGCTGAGTGTCCAGGTTCTACACCTGGACCACAGGTAGACCTTAGGTGTCCTCATTCCCAGCAGGACCATGCGTAGCACTCAGGGCTCCTGAAAACTCCTGACCTGGGAGTAGAGCTCAGGCTTCCTCGTGGAAGGAGCAGAGCGCACGTGACCAGGTGCCTGCCTGGACCACAGGTGAAGATGAGGCATCCCAGCACCCACCCGAGAACTCAGGCCTCCCGTGACACCTGACCTTGAGCTGTGCCTCCTGCTCCCCTTTGGCCTGTGACCAGCCTGACCTGTTTCGGGGGCCTTCCCCTGCCCTCCCATCAATGTGGGCACCCATCATTGTAGAACAGGCCCCGGCAGTGCCCTGTTTGGCCACTGATGTGGCAGTGTCTAGACTGGTCACTTAGTAGCCCCTTGTGAGCACGCACGCACACACACACACGTGTGTGCACGCTAACACACACACTGGTGGATAACCAGCCCCCACCCGGCCCTGCGGTGGTCTGCGCTCCCCCCACCCCCAGGTGTTCCAGAAGGACGGGCACCCCGTCTGCTTCGACACCTCCAACGAGGACGACTGCAACTGGATGATGCTGGTGCGGCCGGCAGCGGAGCCGGGACACCAGAACCTGACGGCCTTCCAGCACGGCAGCGACGTGTACTTCACCACCTCCCGGGACATCCCCCCGGGCACCGAGCTGCGCGTGTGGTACGCAGCCTTCTACGCCAAGAGGATGGACAAGCCCATGCTGAGGCAGGCCTGCCCCGGGCTCCAGGGTATGTGGTGGCCCCCTGCCCTCCGCCTGCCCCTGCCCCGCACAGCAGCCTGATGTTAGTGAGAGGCGTCTGGCTGGGCAGGCCTGCGGGGGTGGGGAATGTGGATGGGTTGGTTGGTCTGCATGTTGATTGCCCGGCCTGCGAGGCCGTTAGAAGAGCTCGCCCCAGGGCAGGCTTGCTGGCAGCAGCTCCATTTCCAGCTCGGTCCTGTGGCTTCCCACTCACTCACCTGCCCATCCTCTGGGGTCAGGTTATGGTCCCAGGGTTTGGGCAGAGCGAATGGAGCACAGAGAGGTTAAGAAACCTGCCTTGAGTCACAGAGCAGAGAGTGAAGGAATCAGGATTTGAACCCGGATTCTGGCTCCAGTAGCCTTCACCTAGAGGTTGGGGTGTATATGTGTGTGTGTGTGTGTGTGTGTGTATGCACATCCATACATGTGTACACGCATGTGTATGTGTGTGGGGGGGCAGTCAGAGAAAGACCTAGTGGATACCTGTGATTCACCTGCATTGTACTGGAGAAGCAAATCAGATGCAGGGCTTGCCACCCTGAACTGGGGCATCTGAGCTTGTGAGGGGCCGGTGGACTTGTCTTTTCTGCCCCCATTGTAGGTCCTTTGGGGGCATGTCCTCCCCACCTGACCTTGTGAATGGCTTGCATGTGGGGCTGTGACCTGGGTGAATGGGATTTCACACACCCCACCTGGGACTGCCTGGGGCGGACATGCTTGTGGCCTGTCTCTTATACACATCTAGATGTGTATAAGAGACAGGCTGACAAAGGGTAGGAAAAGATGGGTAATATGGCTTGTGGCGAGTCCTGAGGAGAAATACAGTAATACTATGCAAATCACATGTGAGAAATGTAGCGGGATAAGAGTAATAGAAGGAAGTGTCAGGCCCTAACGGGAGGAAGTGCGCATGCTGGGGACAATACTTATCAATGTGCCAATGCCAAGTGCATCCCCACCCCNCCCATGACCCCTCCATCATAGCCGAGGTTTGGGAGCCACTCCAGGTGCATTTCCCCAGCGGTATCAAGGAGGGAGGGGTCCATGAGGTGGCCCACATGGTTTGTCAGAGCACCACAGACCAGAGCTTAAATGAGAGAAATGTACTGTCTCACAGTCTGGAAGCCTGAAGTCCAGGATCCAGCTGTGGGTAGGGCTGGTTCCTCCCGAGGTTGGGAGGGAGGGTCCTTTCCGGGGCCCTGTTCCAGCCCTGGTGTTGCTGATGGCCCTTGGCGATGCTTGGCTGGTCACTGCATCATCTTGTCCCTGCCAGGATCTCTCCTTCGATCTCTGGATCCTCTCCCTATGAGAACACCAGTCACTGGATTTAGGACCACCCGAATTCAGTCTCACCTGCCTTGCCTTGGTTACTTCTTCAAAGCCCCTACCCAGAGCCTCTGGGTAGACGTGAATTTCCAGGGCATTTTTTCAGTCACTGCAGGCTGGGTGCAGGTGGTGGTGTGCTGAGCTTCTGGGGGGTCCCCCAAGAAAGACAGACGGCTGCACATGGGGCCTGGTGGCAGCAGAGGGTTCACATCTTCACAGGGATATTTGCAGAGGGACACTGGCCTTGATGGGCCTTTCTTTATTTTGATAGGAAAGGGGACAGAAGGAATTTGGAGAGACCCTTGGTTTTTCACCAGACTGCTCCTAGACCCACCCTCTGGATTTGCTAAAAGTGGGTACCTGGCCCTGCCCCACAGAGGCACCCGCAGTGGGTGGGATGAAGCCAGCTCCCCCACTGCTTCCAGGGTCACCAGCATCTTACTGACCTGGTTTCCTCGTGTCCTGGATTCTGTATTCCATGTGACCAGCCTAGACTGCACGTCAGGGTTCAGTTGTTAGGGTCTGACCTTACCGGTTGTGTGTGGCTCATGCCTCATGACTGTCAAGGTCAAAGCTGGAACAGAGGTTATCTCCCCATATTGGAGTTTCTCCTTCATGGATCACAGACTTGTCAGTGCAAAGGAGCATGTGTAACTCATTGGAGCTATGAGCCATGCTGTGCAGGGCCACCCAAGACGGATGGGTTATAGTAAAGAGTTCTGACAGAAACGTGGTCCACTTGAGGAGGGAATGGCAAACCACTCCAGTATTCTTGGTGCGAGAACCCTATGAACAGTATGAAAAGGCAAAAGGATATGACACTGGAAGATGAGACCCCAGGTCGGAAGGTGTCCAGTATGGTACTGGGAAAGAGTGGAGGGCAATTACTAATAGCTCCAGAAAGAATGAAGCAGCTAGGCCAAGTGGAAATAATGCTCAGTTGTGGATATGTCTCATGGTGAAAGTAAAGTCCAATGCTGTAAAGAACAATATTGCATAGGAACCTGAAATGTTAGAGCCATCAGTTCAGTTCAGTCGCTCAGTTGTGTCCAATTCTTTGCAACCCCATGAATCACAGCACACCAGGCCTCCCTGTCCATCACCAACTCCCGGAGTTCACTCAGACTCACGTCCATCGAGTCGGTGATGCCATCCAGCCATCTCATCCTCTGTCGTCCCCTTCTCCTCCTGCCCCCAATCCCTCCCAGCATCAGAGTCTTTTCTAATGAGTCAACTCTTCCCATGAGATGGCCAAAGTACTGGAATTTCAGCTTTAGCATCCTTCCTTCCAAAGAACACCCAGGACTGATCTCCTTTAGAATGGACTGGTTGGATCTCCTTGCAGTCCAAGGGACTCTCCAGAGTCTTCTCCAACACCACAATTCAAAAGCATCAATTCTTCAGTGCTCAGCTTTCTTCACAGTCCAACTCTCACATCCATACATGACCACTGGAAAAACCATAGCCTTGACTAGACGGCCCTTCATTGGCAAACGTGCCCTGGTCTTGGCTCGCGTTAGGTCCCTGCCGACGTGCCTCCCTTCCTCTCCCCCCGGGATACACATGTCCTCTCCTTAACATTGCCTGGGTTGACTTAAAAAGGCCACATTCATGATGAACCCAGCCCAGTGCAGCCCCGCGGGAATCCCTCTTCTGGTCTTCGAAATGCACTGGCTTTGGCACGTCTTGTCATTCCTGTGGTCCTTTCCATGTGGTACCTCTTCGTGGTCTCTCTCTGGTCCTCCCTCCCTCTCCATGGGCCCACTTAGGGGTGTGTGTGTGTGTGTGTGTGTGTGTGTGTGTGTGCATGTGTGTGTGCGTGTGTGTGTGTGTGTGTGCATGCACGTGAACATTGGCTCTGTCTCCTGGGTAGGGAGTATAAATACATCTTCAAGTCAGTGCCTCTCCATCAGCTGCTCTGGGGCCAGCGGGAGCGATCTTCTCCATCGTCCTAACCCTCTGTCCCTGGTGAGGGTGGCACCCTGGCCAGTGGGCTCTCGGGGCAGAGACTCTCTTGCTTTGTTTCATCTCTAGGTCATCCCTTCCCTCCAACCTGGAGATCAGACGCCTGGAAGACGGAGCTGAGGGGGTGTTTGCCGTGACCCAGCTCGTCAAGCGCACGCAGTTCGGCCCATTTGAGTCACGACGCGTCGCCAAATGGGAGAAGGAGTCTGCGTTTCCACTGAAGGTACACGCTGGGCTGGTGGGGGCTTCCGCATCCATGTTTGTGACCTTCCTCGCATGCACGTGGGCGAGGGCGATGCTCACTGAACAATTCAGTGATTTATAAACATCATAGAGACAGCTCTAGGTGTTGTAGTCCTGCTGAATTTCCAAGACAGTGTTTCTTTTTATTTTTTTTAGTTTATTTTTATATCACAAGAGCATGAGTTAAGTAAGTATTTTGCAGAACTCAGAAGAGTGTATTTAAAACATAGGCAAGACTGGACCTCCCAACCCCCGCCCTGCCGCCCACCAGTGCAAGCTATAGGAGGGGCTTTCTGTGGAATTTGCAGCACTACCTGGGGATTTCACACCTGTGCGGAGCGTAGGGAACTTTGCAAGGCTCTCCGAAAGGAAGGTGTTTTGTGTTGATGAGAGACCAGTGCAAAATTTGGCAGCTCTGAAAACACATCAGACAGGGAGATGATGGCTTCTGTGTGGCACTGAGAAAAAGGAAATGGAAGATAATCACAGGGAGGACTTGATCACTTAAAGTGAGACCCCCAGAGGCGCCACAAGGCTGGGTTGTGAGTATGGGTCACAGCTCTGGCCCTAGGCCCAGAGGGCTCAGCCACAGCCAGCCTTCAGAAACACCCATGAAATAAACTGAGAGGAACAGGCGCTGGTCGGGCAGCAGTGTGCCCCAGAGGCGAGCTTTCCTGGAGACCCTTAGCAGAGACCCAAGTGTTTTCAGACAGAGATGATCCAGCTGACCGTGGGCACTCGACAGTCCTCGGAGAACTGAGTTTACAAGGCAGATTTCAGCACCGTGGAGAGAGGGGAAAGGGACTTGATTTGTTTACAAAGAAAGGAAAGAAAGAAAGGCTGTTTTATGTGCAGGAGTGATGTCAAGAGACCCAGGGCTGATGGCATAATCACTGTGGGCCCATGGTTGGCCAAGGCCTCTTTGAAAAAGCCCTTTGTGCCTGTTTTGGTTTCTTTTGGTGACTCAAGATTCCGAAGGTCTGTGTCTGGTATTGAGTTGTTCCAGCACAGGCTCAGTGTCGGGTCCCTGGGTGCTGGGGGGACCTTTATGCCCACAGAAGGAGACTAAGGCCAACTAGGAGCAGCCCCTGTGCCGACTGGGGGGCATTAGGCACCTGGTAGCCCCCTCCACCCCCTCCCCTTCTCAGAGGGGGTTCTCTAGCTCTTAGCAGTGGGGAGCCCTACAGGAAAAGCCAGGAGAAGAAGGGAAATTTCTTCCTATAATGAGGAAGCAGCAGTTGCATCAGAAAATAGGGGACGGGAGCCCCCTATTCCATGTGGTTACTTTGAACTTCAAAATATTCAAGCTTCTCCCCCTCGTCCCTGCCTGCATTCCATCCATAAAGTGATGGTGC
>SJYT01022873.1:0-51059 GCA_006410635.1 Cephalophus harveyi
CTGGTCAGGGAACTAGATCCCACATGCCACAGCTAAAGATTGCACACACTGCAATGAAGATCAAAGATCCAGCATGACCTAGAGCAATCAAATAAATCCTTAAATAAATAATTTAAAAAATAAAGTGTTCAATGCATGTGTGCATGCTAAGTCTCTTCACTCATGTCCTACTCTTTGCAACGCCATGGACTGTAGCCTGTCAGACTCCTCTGTCCATTGGATTCTCCAGGCAAGAATACTGGAGTGGGTTGCCCTGTGCTCCCAGAGGGGATCTTCCCAATCCAGGGATTGAACTCATATCTCTTATGTCTCCTGCATTGACAGGTGGGTTCTTTTCCACTAGTGCCACCTGGGAAGCCCCAAAAGTATTCAGTGCAGTGGCTTTAAAAAATGTATATGACATACTTTTCTAGAAGTTTGAATGGAGAGTGATATGATCATGAATTTGAAGCAAAGATAGTGTTAAGAAAATGGATGTGTTGGATTTTTATTTTTAGATGATAAGACATCATCTTATGGGGAGAAAGAAGGCAAAGATGAAAGCTCAGAAAGTAGAGAATTCATTGCTGGACCAAGGCTTCTTTCTGGGGAGAAGGGAGGGAATACAGTGGACAAAGAGGTGGAACAGTTACAGGAGGAGAAGGGGACAACAGAGGATGAGATGGTTGGATGGCATCACCAACTCGATGGACATGAGTTTGAATAAACTCTGGGAGTTATTGATGGGCAGGGAGGCCTGGCATGTTGCGATTCATGGGGTGGCAAAGAGTCGGACACGACTGAGCAACTGAACTGAACTGAACTAAATGGGGTGGGATGTGGGAGGGGGATTCAGGATTGGGAGCTCATATACACCCGTTGGTGGATTCATGTTAATGTATGGCAAAACCAATACGGTATTGTAAAGTAAAATAAAGTAAAAATAACATTAAAAAAAAAATATTGATATACACAAGTTGGATGGAATGTACTAGTGGTTTCCAGGGTAAAGGAGAAGGAGCAAGAGAGGTTGTGGCCATAAAAAATAGCATGAGAAGTCCTTGTAGTGATGACATTGTCCTTTATCTTGACTACGGTGGTGTTCACAAAAGCCTAAACATGTGATAAATCACATGTCCCTTTATGTAACACTGGTGACATCTGAGTAGATCAGTTGATTATATGTGATATTGTGCTACAATTATACAGGGTGTACACTTTGGCCACCTGATGTGAAGAGTTGACTCATTGGAAAAGACTCTGAAGAGGGGAGGGATTGGGGGCAGGAGGAGAAGGGGACAACAGAGGATGAGATGGCTGGATGGCATCACCAACTCGATGGACACAAGTTTGAATAAACTCTGGGAGTTATTGATGGACAGGGAGGCCTGGCATGTTGTGATTCATGGGGTCGCAAAGAGTCGGACATGATTGAGCAACTGAACTGAACTGAACTATTTTAAAAAAATATTGATATACACAAATTGGATGGAATGTACTAGTGGTTTCCAGGGTAAAGGAGAAGGAGGAAGAGAGGTTGTGGCCATAAAAAATAGCATGAGAAGTCCTTGTAGTGATGAAATTGTCCTTTATCTTGACTACGGTGGTGTTCACAAAAGCCTAAACATGTGATAAATCACATGACCCTTTATGTAACACTGGTGACATCTGAGTAGATCAGTTGATTATATGTGATATTGTGCTACAATTATACAGGGTGTACACAGTAGAAATACTGAAGGAAAATGGACAAAACCATATGTATCTCTCTGTATTATTTCTTACAATGCCTGTTCATCTATAACTATCTCCAAATAAAAACATCTTTAAAATGTATGCCACATGGGACTTCTTTGGTGGTCAAGGGGCTAAGACTCCATGCTCCCAATGCAGGGGACCTGTGTTTGATCCCTGGTCAGGGAACTAGATCCCACATGCCACAGCTAAAGATTGCACACACTGCAATGAAGATCAAAGATCCAGCATGACCCAGAGCAGTCAAATAAATCCTTAAATAAATAATTTAAAAAATAAAGTGTTCAATGCATGTATGCATGCTAAGTCTCTTCAGTCATGTCCTACTCTTTGCAACGCCATGGATTGTAGCCTGCCAGACTCCTCTGTCCATGGGATTCTCCAGGCAAGAATACTGGAGTGGGTTGCCCTGTCTCCCCAGAGGGGATCTTCACAATCCAGGGATTGAACTCATATCTCTTATGTCTCCTGCATTGACAGGTGGGTTCTTTTCCACTAGCACCACCTGGGAAGCCCCAAAAGTATTCAGTGCAGTGGCTTTAAAAAATGTATATGACATATACTTTTCTAGAAGTTTGAATGGAGAGTGATATGATCATGAATTTGAGGCAAAGATAGTGTTAAGAAAATGGATTTGTTGGATTTTTATTTTTAGATGATAAGACATCATCTTATGGGGAGAAAGAAGGCAAAGATGAAAGCTCAGAAAGTAAGAGAATTCATTGCTGGACCAAGGCTTCTTTCTGGGGAGAAGGGAGGGAATACAGTGGACAAAGAGGTGGAACAGTTACCCTCGAAAACTAGAGAGGATCCTTATCCTAGAGGAAATAGTCTTGGTGGTAAGGACCAGGGAAATATAGATGTTTACAAAAGAGAGGAGGGAGAGGTTGAGGTTGTTTTAGCTTTGGAGCCTTATGTAGTTTTGAAGAACTGACTCTTAGAAAAGACCCTGATGCTGGGAAAGATCAAAAGCAGGAGGAGAAGGGGATGACAGAGGATGAGACGGTGGATCTTACCAACTTGATAAACATGAGTTTGAGCAAGCTCTGGAAGTTGGTGATGGACAGAGAAGCCTGGCATACTGCAGTTCATGCAGTCACAAAGTGTTGGACATGACTGAGCGACTGAACTGAACTGAGTTGAATTACATATTTTCTAGAAGTAGAGTCATAACTTGGGAATAAGGAGACACAATCAGGTAGGGGTTTGAGGAAAGTGGTAAAGCCTTGTGTCATGGAAAAGAGAACTACTAAGGATTCATAAAAGGAATGTTTCCTAGCAGGAGGATGAAGCTAAAGATGGTGCGTTAGTCAGGGTTCTCCAGAGAAGCAGAACAGTATGTGTATATAGAAAGAGTGATTTATTATGAGGAGTTGGCTCATGTGATTATGGAGGCTGGAAAGTCCCCACATTTGTAGGGTGGGTAGGTAAGCTGGAAACTCAGCAGAGATGATGGTGTAACTCCAAGTCTGAGCTGGAAGGCCTGAGAACCAGGAGAGTTGATGGTGTAAGTTCCAGTCCAAAAGCAAACAGGCTATACACCCAGGAAGAGTCAATGTTTCAGTTCAAGTGTGAAGGTAGGGAAAATCCAACATCCCAGCTCAAAGACCATCAGGCAGGAAGAATTCCCTCTTATTCGGTTGAGAGTCAGCCTTTTTGTTCTATTCAATCTTTCAACTGATTGGACAAGACCCACACACATTGGAGAAGGAAATGGCAACCCACTCCAGTACCCTTGCCTGGAAAATCCCAAGGACAGAGAAGCCTAGTAGGCTACAGTCCATGGGGTCACAAACAGTCGGACATGACTGAGTGACTTTATTTACACACACTGGGGAGAACAATCTGCTTTAGTCACTCTACTGATTCAAATGTGAATCTCATCCAAACGCATCTTCACAGACACATCCTGAATAATGTTTGACCCTGTTTCCTGGCCAAGTGGACACACAAAATTAAGCACAGAAGATGGAAACTAAGAATTTTTCATAAGGCAAGAGAGAATGATCCTGTGACTTCTCTCCAGTCAAACAGAAAAGCCTGGGAATAGGAACTGAGAAAATAGATGGCCAGAAAGGCAGAGGTGTGGAAGAATTGGGAGTATTTCCCTGAGAGGAGTTCGTTTGACTGAGCTTAGGCTTGCAGCTGGTGAAAAGGGTGAAGCCAAAAGTGGCTGAGGGACCCAGGGGCCTGGATAAGAATGAAAAATAGGTTAAGTGGGAATGAAGGTGTGCAAGAGGTGGGAAGATGGGAAGCTATGATCAGGGGGTAGAAGTGTCCCTTTTAATGTTTTTCAAATAGAGCAGCTTTGGCTGATGCCCAAGTCGTTATGTGGCCAAGAGGGAGTAAAGGAGAAGCTGGTTGGTTGAGAAGATCTGTAGAGCAGTCATCCAGTGTATTGGGAAGTGATCTGTAAGGACCCTGAAATTGCTCACAGCGGTAATGGACAGGGGAAGAAGAAATTACCTCCAGAGACAGCCAGGCTCCAACTAAGGCCAAGCGTAGAGTTGGCTTCCTGTGAAGATGATTCTACAACATGGTGGCTATGAGCTCAAGTTTCAGATAGAAAGGTAGATGGATGGATGGATGGATGGATGGATGGATAGATAGATGCATGGTATAGGTACACGTATTCTGGCTACTTGGATCCTTAGATCCCTGATCCCTGGCCTCAAAGACTGACCTTTAGTTTTACCTGCAGCTATTTAAAAATCCACTGTTTCTTTTTTGCTAAGGTTAGCCAGAGTCCATTTCTTACATCCATTGTTTAACGTATACTGAATGATCCTCTAATGCACTTGACTCTTGCTGCCATGATATAGAGACAGTTCTCACAGACGTGCTCAGATTCATGAGCCACACTTCAAAGTCTCTGACAAAAGAAAGCAATGCTGGAGACTTTGATTTCTTTCCAAGAGAAGAGCTTAGGAACAAAAGATGTGAGTTACCAGGAGGTTTTCGATTCTCCGTAAAGACCTTCCTGTGTGTTAGAGGTGCTCAGCAGTTTGATGGGATGAATGAAAGGAAGGAGGGAATGAGACAAGTTAAGATCCTTTGATGTCACTGGCTTTGCTTCTTCTTAGTTGGGAAACCAGGTCATGCATGGGAACCCCGGGCATCTGGATCCTCTGGAAGAGAGAAGGCAGGCTCCAGGTTTGAGAGTTTCTCCTTGTGTTGATCTAAATCAGGCTACCTCCAACTTCCATACTTTATTCCTCACTCCGAGGATAAATCTATTCCTGCCGCCATATGACAACCCTTCACACACTGGGAAACAGCTCTCACATCCATTCCTCTCTCCTAGCAGTTTTGCAAGTAAAACCTTCCTACTTCTTTCTGCAGCATAGTAACAAGTCCCTGAAGACCTACTTGACCTTCTGTCTAAACGTGCTGCAGTTCCATTGCCTTCATCAAAATGGAGTGTCCACAAGAGACACAGTGTTCTGAGCATCGTCTGCTCCACACGTGATGGGGAACTTTTTCCTCCTTTGTTTTTAATGATATTCTCCTGGTAATGTGTCCTAAATCTGCCACACTCATGGCTGGGCCTCTCTCTCTCTCTTTAATTTATTTTGGCTGCACTGGGTCTTAGCTGCAGCACATAGGATCTTCATTGCCTCATGAGGGATCTTTCAATGTGGCACACACACTCTAGTTGTAGTACACTGGCTCCAGAGCACGTGGGCTTCAGTAGTTGTAGTGAAAAGGCTTCATTCCCCAACAAGGGATAGAACCCGCATCCCCTACTTTGCCAGGTGGATTCTTAACTGGACCACCAGAGAAGTCCCCTGCATCTCTTACTAGGCCCCAAACTATGCTGCTCTCTCCCTGCCCTGTTTGGAATTTATCCTGGGGCTTTCTTTTTCCCTGTCTTCTGGAACCACCTCATTGAATAGTAGCATCAGTGACTCAAGGGCATTGGAATATTTATGGAAGAACCAAAACTTTGGTGGAATTCCTTATTTTTCTTTATGGGTTGGTAAATTGATACACGTATACAGAGAGCAAGGAGAGATGGCAGAAAGAGGTAGCCAGTCCAGACTGGTGGAAGGCAGGTGTAATAAGCCCGGGGACTTAGATATGAGGCTTGTCCTCAGTGACAGCAATACAAGTAGATCTCTGCATCCACCTGCTAAAATCTGGGATGTTTATGGAGAGGCCTTAATGGGGCTCAGTCACATGACCAGCCCAGATGGTATTGACAACACACTGCTCACTCAAGGCTACGTCCTTGGAACGGCTCTCACTGTGGGAACAGTGGGCTGAACACACATTCCAAGGATCGAGGGGAGGCGAGGAGTCTCCAATTGCCCAGGTCCAGCTCGAGGGTCAACTGCCTGTCACATCCTCTCCATGACCTCCTCCAACACTATTGTCTCAGCCCCAGTTCCTCAAAAGAGCAGAGCAGAGGAGTTCCTTGGTGGTCCAGTGGTTAAGAACCTGCGTGCCAAAGCAGGGTTCAATCCCTGGTCTGGAAAGATTCCTCATGCTGTGGGACAACCAAGCCTGTGCATCACGACTGCTGAGCCCAGGCTCCTAGAGCTTGAGCTCTGCAAGAGGAGACGCCAGCGCACCGCGAGTGGGGAGGAGCCCCGCTCAGCACAACCAGAGAAAGCCCGCACACAGCGACCCAGAGCCAGTGCAGCCAAAATTAAAGTAATCTTTGCGACCCCATGGACTGTAGTTTTTCTTCTCCATTGTCACTCTTCATGCTTTAACATAACCATGGAGTTCTTCTTGTGGTCTGGCTGTTCATAGCTTCACTTCAAAGATTGCCTTAGAATCTCCTGTTAGCAGTCCACACCTTACCTCATCTCTATCATTGGTAGCTTGTCCTTCTTTCCGTCTTTCACATATGTCCTCTAAAACCCAGCTTCACTGAAAGGCTCTGTTTTGTAATCACACTACTGCATTGGGTATGCTTTTCTCCTCCTCATTCTAGTCTACCATTGTGAGCATTTCTCACTTCGGTGAGCACCGAAGAATTCATGCTTTCGAACTGTGGTGTTGGAGAAAACTCTTGAGAACCCCTTGGACAGCAAGAGATCCAACCACTCAACCCTAAAGGAAATCAACCCTGAATACTCATTGGAAGGACTGATGCTAAAACTGAAGCTCCAGTACTTTGGTCACCTGATGCAAAGAGCTGACTCCTTGGAAAAGACCCTGATCCTGGGAAAGATTGAGGGCAGGAGGAAAAGGAAGCAACAGGGGATGAGATAGTTGGATTGCACCACTGACTCAATGGACATGAGTGTGAGAAAACTCCAAGAGATAGTGAAGGATGGAAAAGCCTTCAGTGCTGCAGTCCATCTGGTCACAAAGAGTCGGACGTGACTGAACAACTGAACAATAACAACTTCCTCTGCAAGCCTCAGATTTTCTTGATTGTCTGATATCTGAGTAGTAGCTAGGACCCTTTCAGATGCAAGTGACAAAAACTGAATTTAAACTAAATTGAAGATTCAATTCAGATTTCACATAACTGAAAAATTCAGGGCTTGAACTCAGCGTCAGGTACAATTTGACCCAGGTTTTCCAACAACATCTTCAAGAATCACTCTATTTCCATCTCTTGGCCTTGCTTTCCTGGGTTGGTTTCATCCTCAGACGGATTCTATCCAGATGGTGGCCCTAGCCACTCTGAGCTTAATCCTACTGGCTTAGTAACTCCAAAGCAAAAACAAGTTTTTCTTTCTCCAGGGTTTCAGCACATGTCCTGAGTAGAGCCAGCTTTGAGTGTATGTTAGTTTCTTGTGGCTGCCGTAACAAACTGTTACAAATTAGGCAGCTTAAAAACAACAGAGACTTCTTCTCTCATCGTTCTGTAAACCAGAAGGCTGAAATTAAGGTGATGGAAGACCATACTCCCTCTGGAAACTGTAGATAGGAATTCTTTCTTGCTTCTTCCAGCTTCTAGGGGATGTCAGCTTTCCTTGGCTGCCTTGCTTTACGGCCACATCACTCCCATCTCCCCCTCCACCTTTACACTGCCTTCTCCCCTGTGCGTCTCTCTTCTCTTCTCCATCTGTCTCTCTTACTGTCTGACCTCCCCTGTGTATTTCCTAGGAGTACATGTGTCATTAGATTTGAGGTCTATCCAGATAATCCAGGTGACTTCTTCACCTCAAGATCCTTAGTTTAGTTACAGCTGCAAAAATCCTTCTTCCAAATAAGGTCACATTTTCACAGGGGCTGCAGATTAGGACATGCACATAGCTCTCAGGGGCCAACATTCCACATACTCTCATGGGCATGCAATCCACACAGTCTCAGGGGACTCCACCCTCAGAAGGGCCCAGACTTGGTCTGAGTGAATGAAGTGAGTGAAGTTCCTCAGTCGTGTCCAACTCTTTGCGACCCCATGAACTGTAGCCTACCAGGCTCCTCCATCCATGGGATTTTCCAGGCAAGAATACTGGAGTGGGTTGCCATTTCCTTCTCCAGGAGATCTTCCCGACCCAGGGATTGAACCCAGGTCTCCCACGTTGTAAGCAGACACTTTACCATCTGAGCCACCAGCGAAGTCCAGACTTGGTTTAATGCTCTGCAATCACCATCTTGAGATTCATAATTATTGATCAAAGGACCCCACAGTTTGGATCTGCACTGAACCCCACAAATTATGCAGCACTCCTGGTCCTGGGGCAGATAGGCTAGGAGAAATCTCCACTTGAGATTTCTACCCCAGGCCACTTTCCAGACCCTCAGACTCCTGGAGGAAGTGTGGCTTTTCCTTCTCCACCCGACCGGTCTTGGATGAAGACTGTGACGGGAGTATTAATAGAAGTGCACAGGGAGCGTGTGCTAGTGGTAAAGACCCTGCCTGCCGATGCAGGAGAGGTGGGAGACACCAGTTTGACCCCTGGGTCGGGAAGATCCACTGAAGGAAGGCACAGCAACCCACTCCAGTATCCTTGCCTGGGGAATTCTGTGGACAGAGGAGCCTGGTGGGCTACAGTCCATAAGGTCACAAAGAGTCGGACATGACCAAGTGACTTAGCACAAAGCACAGGGAGCATCCAGCTTAAGTATCAGGGAAGGTTCCACAATGGAAGCAATCTTTAAATCGAGAAATAAAGGATGAAGAGCCATAGGCAAAGAAAAGACAGAAAGAGTTGCAGGCAAAGAGGAGGACGTGTGCAAAGAACTGGAGGGAAGAGAGGGAAGGGTGTGATGGGGAACTTGCTTGTCAGACTTCCTGTTGCTAGAGACAGAGCCAGGCTGTCAGGGATGCCGACCACAAGGGATGTTGCCAACTGGGCTGGATGAAGCTGGAGGGCTAACCAACGTGGGAGAAGGCAGAGCATCTAGATGACACAATCACTTTCTACCGAGGTTCTGGTCACTTCCCTTCATCAGCTTGTTCCGCCTGGTTGACCAGAATTTGGGCCAAGGCAACGGTTCCTCTAGACGCTTCCTCTACCTTTTGAAAGATAACAGTATCAGCAAGAAAAATGAAGAACTGACCAGAATCTCAGAGTTTCGTTAGCCAAGATTTTCTGCCGGTATCCATATCAATCAGCTTCTGCATAAGATATGAGAGAGTGTTAGTTGCTCAATCATGTCCAACTCTTTGCAACTCCATGGATTATAACCTGCCAGGCTCCACTGTCCATGGGATACTCCGGGGGGCATATTCCAGTGGGTTGCCATCTCCTTCTCCAGGGGATCTTCCTGATCCAGGGATTGAATCTGGGGCTTCCTGCATGGCAGGTTCGTTACCATCTGTGTCATCAGGGAAGCCCATATGAGAAGCTTTTTTCTTTAAATAAAATTTTTTTTTGGCCACACCATGTGGCTTCTGGGATTTTTAGTTCCCTGACTAGGGATTGAACTGGGGTCCTCAGCAGTGAAAGTGCAGGGTCCTAACCACTGGATAACCAGGGAATTCCCAAGAAGCATTTTTTTTTTCATTGCATTTCTGTTTTCCACATGGTTTATTATAGGATATTGAATTTAGTTGCCAATATTATAGATACTGAATATAGTTCCCTTCTATATAGTAGGACCTTGTTGTTTATCTATCCTATAAATACTAATTTGCATCTGCTAGTCCCAAACTCCCAATCCATCCTTGGCAACCACAAGCCTGTTCTCTATGTCTGTGAGTTTATTTCTGTTTCATAGATAGGTTCATTTGTGCCATATTTTAGATTCCATAATAAGTTATATCATATGGTATTTGTCTTTAAAGAGAGGCATTGTAAGTAATTGGGTAGAAGACAGAGTCATCTATAAATGCTTTCAGGAGATCTGGGTAATCCTCCAGATTAACAAAAGAGTCGGTAGGTTCCTACCTCACTCCTTATATCAAATTAATTCTGGATGGGGCAAAAATGTTAAAGTGAAAAAATAAAACATAACAAAAAGAAATAAGTCATTAGACTACTAGAAAAATGGGAAAATTTTTTCATAATCTTGGACAAGGGAAGACCTTTCTAAGAAAGACACAAATCTGAGATGTGATAAGAGAAAAGATTGGTAAATTACAATAGTTAAAAATTTTAATTTCCATACATATACACTTAAACTGTGTATTAGGAAAAATATTCATAACATATATAACAAAGTGTGGGCTAATTTTCCAAATATAAAAAGACGTTTTAAAAGTTAATATATGGAAGACCAATAACCCAATAGCAAATAAAGTTAAACAGAACAGGTACAAGTTGTTCTCAAGAAAAGAGATGTAAGGGGTTTATATGCATCATCACAGATATGCTCAGCTTGGCCGCTGAGTAAAGAAACACAGTGAGATATCAGTGTTCACCCATCAGAACCGCTAAGATTGAAAAGTTTGACAAGAGTCTAAGTTTAAAAAGAAGTATAAATGCAGACATCTTCACACATTGTTGGTATGAGCACTTGTTGGTACAGCTTCTTTGAAAGGAAATTATTAGATAACTCTCAAAAGTTTTAAATGGGGGAAGAACTTTGACCCAAGAACTCTATTTAGTTTCAGGAATTTATCATAGACATGCTCTCAACTGTAAGATGTGTTTGCTCAAGGTTATTTTTTCAGTCACTGTTTGCAGCTAAAAGTGGAAAATAATCTTTTCTAATTAACGGGGAAAGTGTTTAACATAGTACAGAGCTTACACATAAGAATATTACAAAGCCAATTGTTAATGAGGTAGATTTTTATGGGATTATATTAAACAGTTCCCCAGACATACAGTTTGGGGCTTGAAAGTTTGTAGGTGATATACCCACTAGCAGGAAAAGAGTCAAGGATGAGAGAGAGAAAGAGATAAGAGACAGAAATATGAGAGACAGACAGACACACAGACAATACACAGAACAAGTCTGAAAACTTACAAGAGAAAGTGATACTAGTAATTGTTCCAGAGGATTCAGATAAAAGAGAAACTTCATTTTTACTCCATACACTGCTACTCTTTGAATGTTACCCGTTTATTGTTTTTTCTATTAAATAGTTCCATGAAAACTATTAAGATGAAAGAAAGTAAGATTCACCCATAATCTTAATTTAAAAATTTTTTTTTTTTTTTTTTTTTTTACGAAGAAAGGCATAAGATCCCCTCCCCCAAGTTAACCACTAACAAGTACTGAGTTCTGGCTCTTGCAGAACTGTTTATGCAAACCGATGGGATAGTACTTGGGCTTTCACTTATGGATTTTTCTACGCTTTCTCCCCCCTGCCTTTCCTGCACCCTCACAGGCAGAGAGCCAGCTCTGAAAGCCCTTGGCCAGAAGGTTCCCTGTTGTTCTTCAGTTGCCTGGTCCTGTCCAACTCTTGGCGACCCTGTGGACCACTGCACGCCAGGATTCCCTGTCCTTCACCATCTCCTGGAGCTGGCTCAGACTCATAACCATTGAGTCAGTGATGCCATCCAGCCATCTCATGCTCTGTCGCCCCCTTCTTCTCCTGCCCTCAGTCTTTCCCAGCATTGGGATCTTTTCCAATGAGTCATCTCTTTGCATCAAGTGGCCAAAGTATTGGAACTTCAGCTTCAGCATCAGTCCTTCCAATGAATATTCAGGGTTGATTTCCTTTAGGACTGAGTGGTTGGATCTCCTTGCTGTCCAAGGGACTCTCAAGAGTCTTTTCCAGCGCCACAGTTCGAAAGCATCAGCTTTTCAGTGCTCGGCCTTCTTTACGGTCCAGCTCTCACATCCATAACTCACTACCGGAAAAACCATAGCTTTGACTAGACAAACCTGTGTTGGCCAAGTCATGTCTCTGCTTTTTAATATGCTGTCTAGGTTTGTCATAGCTTTTCTTCCAAGGAGTAAGCATCTTTTAATTTCATGGCTGAAGTCACCATCTGCAGTGATTTTTGGAGCCCCCAAATCACAGGGGTGTCTGATTCACCTCACAGAGGCAGAGAACAGAGCGTGAGTGTGAGGAGGCATTTGCACATTCAAAGAGGAGGAATAGAGCAGCAGAGGAGCAGGAGGAAGAGGAAAGGAGAACTTAGAGCACTCAAGTGTGCCAGAAATAACCTAGAGGAGGCAGCTGAGTAACACTGCGATCAGATAAGAAAAAGAAAGTACTGAAGGGCAGAGAGAGAATTTCCATTAGTGTGAAGGACATGAAAAGGCAATTCACAGGAACGGAGACACAAACGGCTGATACCCATAGGAGAAAACATTCAATCTCTTACGCAATTAAGGGAATGCAAATTCAAAGAATAATGAGACCCATTTTCCTCTGTTGGACTGGCAAAAAGAAGGTAAGTGCCAGCCGGTAAGTGCCTCTGAGAAATGCAAGAAGGCAAAATGGTTGTCTGAGAGGCCTTACAAAAAGCTGAGAAGAGAAGCAAAAGGCACAGGAGAAAGGGAAAGTAAATGCAGAGTTCCAGAGAATAGCAACTGAATGCAGAGTTCCAGAGAATAGCAAGGAGAGATAAGGAAGCCTTCTTAAGTGAACAATGCAAAGAAACAGAGGAAGACAATAGAATGGGAAAGACTAGAGATCTCTTCAAGAAAATTAGAGATATCAATTTGTGCCATCAATACAAAGGTGGGCACAGTAAAGGACAGAAATGGTAGGGACCTAACAGAAGCAGAAGATATTAAGAAGTGGCAAGAATACACGGCAGAACGATACAAAAAAAGATCATAATGACCCACATAACCACAATGATGTGGTCACTCACCTAGAGCGAGACATCCTAGAGTGTGAAGTCAAGTGGGCCTTAGGAAGCATCACTACAAACAAAGCTAGTGGAGGTGATGGAATTTCAGTTGAGCTATTTCAAATCCTAAAAGATTATATTACAGTGCTGTACTCATTATGGCAGCAAATTTGGAAAACTCAGCAGTGGCCATAGGACTGGAAAATGTCAGTTTTCATTCCAATCCCAAGGAAAGGCAAACTATCACACAATTGTGCTCATTTTACATGCTCACCAGGTAATGCTCAAAATCCTTCAAGCTAGTAAGTGAACCAAGAACTTCCAGATGTTCAAGCTGGATTTACAAAAGGCAGAGGAACCAGAGATCAAATTGCCAACATCTGTTGGATCATAGAAAAAGCAAGAGAATTCCAGAAACACATCTGCTTCTGCTTCATTGACTATGCCAAAGCCTTTGACTATGATCACAATAAACTGTGAAAAATTCTTAAAGAGATGGGAACACCAGACCATCTGACCTGCCTCCTAAGAAACGTGTATGCAAGTCAAGAAACAACAGTTAGAACCAGACGAGGAACAATGGACTGGTTCAAAATTGAGAAAGGAGTACATCAAGGCTGTATTTTGTCATCTTATTTAAGTTCTATGCAGAGTACATCATGTGACATGTTGAGCTGGATGACTCACAGGCTGGAATCAAGATTGCCAGGAGAAATATCAACAACCTCAGGTATGCAGATGATACCACTCTATTGACAGAAAGCAAAGAGGAACAAAAGAGCCTCTTGATGAAGGTGAAAGAGAAGAGTGAAAAAGCTGATTTAAAACTCAACATTCAAAAAACTAAGATCATGATATCCGGCCCTATCACTTTATGGCAAAAATGGGGGAAAAAAATGGAAACAGTAACAAATTTTATTTTCTTGGGCTCCAAAATCACTGCAGGTGGTGACTCCAGCCATGAAATTAAAAGACGCTTACTTCTTGGAAGAAAAGCTATGACAAACTAGACAGCGCATTAAAAAGCAGAGACATCACTTTACCGACAAACATCCATACAGTCAAAGCTATGTTTTTTCCAGTAGTCATGTATGGATGTGAGAATTGGACCATAAAGAAGGCTGTGCACCAAAAAATTGTTGCTTTCAAACCGTGGAGCAGTAGAAGACTCTTGAGAGTCCCTTAGACAGCAAAGAGATCAAACCAGTCAACCCTAATGGAAATCAACCTTGAATTTTCATTGGAAGGACTGATGTTGAAGCTGAAGCTCCACTACTTTGGCCACCTGATGGGAAGAGCAGACTCATTGGAGAAGACTCTGATGCTGGGAAAGACTGAAGGCAGGAGGAGAAGGGGACAACAGAGAATGAGATGGTTGGATGGCATCACTGACTCAATGGACATGAGTTTGAGCAAGCTCCAGGAGATGGTGAAGGATAGGGAAGTCTGGCATGGTGCAATAAATGGGGTTGCGAAGAGTCAGACACAACTGACCGATTGAACAACACAACAATGACAGTATCTTAATGTCTTAATTTATTAACTTGAAGCTATATTGTCTTCACTGCTAAGAAAGAAATATAATTTAGCTCAGCTTTGCTCTCCTTTTCTGGTTCTCTGGTTTCATGTGATACTATTTTTAGTGAATTTCTGCAGACAGTGAATAAATATATTCACTGAATCCACACACAGTAAGTTCTTTTCTGGGTACTTGGTTGGTCTTGCAGCTTTCTTATTTTTATCTTTTTTTTTTTTTTTGCCTCTATGATTTTAAATAATACATTTAATCCTTTATTTTTTATACCCACAAAAGTCATCTTAATTCATATGAACTCAGGTTTTTGCTTTTGTGCTTTTGCAAATGATAGAAACTAGCTCTAACTAGAGCTCTCAAAGGAGTGGGGAGTTGCAGAAAGAAAAAGGTGCTGGCTGGTTAGTAGGGTGTTTTACAGAATCCACAGATGGGCTGAACAGACAGGGCTCAGCAGTGTGAGCAGACAGGACAGCTTTCAAGCCAGAGAAGCAGCAGGAAGGTGCAGACTCTCTCTGGCTCCACTTGGGTCCAGTGGGGATAGGGTCATGTGGCGTAGTTCAGTTCAGTTCAGTTCAGTCACTCAGTCGTGTCCAACTCTTTGCAACCCCATGGGCTACAGCACGCCAGGCCTCCCTGTCCATCGCCAACTCCCGGAGTTTACCCAAACTCATGCCCATTGAGTCGATGATGCCATCCAACCATCTTATCCTCTGTCGTCCCCTTCTCCTCCCGCCTTTGATCTTTCCCAGCATCAGGGTCTTTTCCAATGAGTCAGTTCTCCACATTAGTTGGCCACAGTATTGGAGTTTCAGCTTCAACATCAGTCCTTCCAATGAATATTCAGGACTGATTTTCTTTAGGATGAACTGGTTTGAGCTCCTTGCAGTCAAAGGCACTCTCAAGAGTCTTCTCCAACACCATAGTTCAAAAGCATCAGTTCTTTGGCACTCAGCTTTCTTTATAGTCCAACTCTCACATCCATACATGACTACTGGAAAAACCATAGCCTTGACTAGACAGACCTTTGTTGGCAAAGTAACGTCTCTGCTTTTTAATATGCTGTTTAAGTTGGTCATAACTTTTCTTCCAAGGAGCAAGCGTCTTTTAATTTCATGGCTGCAGTCACCATCTGCCATGATTTTGGAGCCCCCAAAAATAAAGTCTGCCTCTGTTTCCACTGTTTCCCATCTATTTGGCATGAAGTAATGGGACCATAGACCTGGCTGCTAAGACAATCTGGAGAAAGGTGGGTCTTTTGCACCACAGCGCCCACAACTGGTGCTTGTCACACAATCAACCTCAGAAGGTCACTAAATAAAATGGACTCAGGATCTTTCTGGAGGAAAAACAGATAATATGACTCCTACCTCTCACGACAGAACTACCTAGAAACCAGACTGCCCTTGCCCCCAGGGGCCTGGTTCTCTCTCTCTCAGAGAGCCCCCAAGTTTCTTTGCACCCACTTTTCTAGGCAGACCCTTGCTTTAGAGGACTGTTTATAGGCAATCTGTACAGAGGGATTTGACTTCAGTATTCTTCCCCTTGGGCTTTCCTGGTGGCGCAGAGGTTAAAGCGTCTGCCTGCAGTGTGGGAGACCTGGGTTCAGTCCCTGGGTCGAGAAGATCCCCTGGAGAAGGAAATGGCAATCCACTCCAGTATTCTTGCCTGGAGAATCCCATGGACGGAGGAGTTTGGTAGGCTACAGTCCACGGGTCGCAAAGAGTCAGTTCTGAGCACAAAGGCGCAGCTCTGCCTCCTGGTGGAAGTAAAGTGAAGTGGCAGTTGCTCAGCCGTGTTTTCACTCTTTGCGACCCCACGGACTCTACAGTCCATGGAATTCTCTAGGCCAGAATACTGGAGTGGCTTGCCTTGCCCTCCTCCAGAGGATCTTCCCAACCCAGGGTACGAACCCGCATCCCCTGTGGCTTTTGCACTGGTAGGTGGATTCTTTACCACCATGCCCCCTGGGAAGCCCATTGGTTTCCTAGGCCTGCTGAAACGTACCTCAAAGCGTTGGCTTTGTACAAACACACACATACATCCCTGACTAGATTGTTTCGCAGGTCCCCAGGCTAGAAGTCTGAAATCGAGGTATTGGCAGGACCCTGTTCCCTTTGAAATCTGTAGGAATCCTTACTTGGCTCTTCCTAATTTCTAATGGTTTTCCGATTTCTTCCACATTCCTCAGCTTGTATCACTGCTGGCCTCCATCTTCACATGGTGGTCTCCCAATGTCTATTATTTAGTTTTCCTTCTGCAAATGTCTGTATCTGCGTCCACATGTCCCCTTTTTCATAAGGATACCAGTCATACTGGGTTGGTGCCCACCTTACTCCTGTATGGCCTCATCTTAGCTAATTACAATAACTCTCCTTTCAAATGAGGTCACATTCTGAGCACTGTGTCAGGACTTCACCATCCCTTTGAGGGGGTTACACAATTCAACCAATAAAAGCATGTTTCTTTACCTCCTAGGCCTCAGCTTCTTCAAGTGTAAAATGAAAATGAAAATAATTGTGGCTGGTTCATAGATCAATATATCTAAACATAGAAAGATGTTGAGATATTTCACTCAGACAGGTAGGAAGTTTCAAAATAAAATGTATGCTGTGGTCTGTGTGTTTGGATGTGAAGAGAAAATTTCTGGAAGGATGCTTAAGAAATATACTGCGTTATCTCTGAGGAGGGGGATAAGCAAGGTTGATGGCAAGGGAAGGAGGGGGTGAGCCTTCCCATTAGTCCTTTTAGTTCTGCTTGAATTGCTTTATTTTATTTTTATAGTTTAATAATAAAAAGTGGAATAAGCCACAGTGGCTTCTGCCCGATTGGGTTGCTGTGAGGATCGAATAAATGTGAACTGTAAGCCACTCAGCCTGGTCAGTGCTCATTTGAATAGTATCTGTGGGCATTTGCATTGCAGTTTTCACCAAATCATCCATTTAATAGCTCCAGATGGAAACAAGGTCAATTGTCCAACGAATGGGAATGATTTATTCAGGAAATTACCATACAGCCACTTGATTTATTATTAAGCAGCATTAAAAATTACTTTGACCAGAAACCCAGACTAACAAGGAAAACTATTCACAATATAGCAGAAAGGGAACAACAAAAAGCAGGATAGAAACTTCACGATTTGTAGCATTTTTTAAAATAATGTAAAATTAATATATTATAATGTAATGCAAATATAGTTTAAAATATAATGGAATACAAATACAATGTAACCAATATAAAAGAGTCGATTTGCAGTGTAGCAGGAATATGATTTTTTATCCTTCTTTTTTTTCAGTTTGTTAATAGTTTCCATTTCTTTCTTTTCTTTTTTGAAAGGAACATGCCTTATTTTTACAACAAGGGGAGAAAATCATTGGAAGTAAAACAAGAGTGAGAGATTAGATGACATTTTAGTGACACTATTTCCCCTTTAGAAGGGCTTCATATCCAAGCAAATGATCACCCTCCCTACTCTACAGAAACCCTCATTTTCCAGAGAGAAACAGCCAGCTCCAACATCATGTCTGAGAAGCTGATACCAAGAAGGATCCTGTGGGACTCCTAGGCACAAAAGCCTTTGTGGGTCCCCTATTTCTTTGATTATGGGAAATAGACTTCTTTCAGCCTCTATGACCTTCTCTAAGTTTCTGGAAGTTTCCAGCAGTTGTTAATTGGGGAAGAGAGGGGCTGTAAGACAAGGGAAGAACAAGCAGTCAAGAGAAACAATAGTCAGTCTTGGGGCAGGGTCCTGGCTCTCATCAAGGCATATCTACCATGCTGTCTGTGAGCTGCTTGGTAGATACTGAAACCCCCACCAGGTAGGAGAAGTTAATGGCTAAGGACAGTATGCTGCCCACAAGCAAGTAGACCCCAGACTGGTTAGAACCAGAATGGTGATGATGCTCACTCCCATGTACCTTACCACCAACCAATCAGAAGAATGTCCTCGAGCTGACCATATCCTGCTCCTTGAACGCTCAGATTCCTCACTACCCCTTGCAGGTTAGGACACACATTATTTAGGGCATAAGCCTTTTGTGTCCTTTTTTGCCTGGCAAAGCACTACAGCTGTTCTTTTTTACTTCACCCAAAACTCTGTCTCCAAGATTTAATTCAGTGTTGGGGTACAGAGGCTAGATTTAGCTCCAAAGCTACATTTTTGAATTTGCAGTGATGATCTCTCAAGTTGCTAGGGCTTTCCCAACACTTCCTTCTTCCCACTAGTTCCACTGGCCCTATTTAGACTTTTTAATTTTCCTTTCCAAATGTTCCAGAGTCTCTCCTGTCTTTCTTTGACCCAGAAACCCTTGCACTGAGTGAATATGAGAAACAGAGTCTGCATGCTGTTTTCCACCTTGACTCCTGGCAACTGGTCAAGCAACCTCGGTGGTTGCTTCTCTAAACAGACCCAAAGCTGTCTACTTCTGTAATTCTTACCCGAGATCTTAAATGTCCTTATGGTTGAGTGCAGAGGGAAACCGCATGCTCTTCTCTAGCGGTTTTCCCCATCCTACAGGTTACGCCCTGCCTCAGCCCCCCGTTTCTTTCTTCCATCTTCTTGGCTGCTGCCTAGACATGGTTCTCCAGAAGTAATTTTGTTCTCAGGTCACCTCAGCTTGCAGCAGCATAACGCAGGGTTTTGGTTCCCAGCCAGAGATTAAGGCTGGGTCACAACAGTGAGAGAACCAGATCCTAGCCACCATACAAGTGGTCAGTGACAAGGCCCTGGGCTCTTTGGCTTTGCAGAGAAAGAATCCCCCAAAGATGGAAAGTAGTGAAACAAGTAAAGTGTTTATTATTAGTAGAAGGAAAAAAGAGTTCAGTACATATGGACAGACACACACATGGACTCAGAGAGTCATGCCCTGTGGAAGCTTAAGTCACTTATATGGGGTATTTCTTCCTGGCTTTCTTTGGCCAATCATTTGAATTTCCCTGATTCAAAGAGCATATTTGGTATATCTCAGGATCCTCCCATATGTGCCTGTGCATCTCTCAGCCAAGATGAATTCTACCAAAGAGGCCTATAGGTAGTTAGCATCACTGAGCATCACTTGCCTTTTGACCTCCAAGGAGCCTTTCTGCCCCTGTGTGGTCCAGGAGATCGCCTGACTTCATGAATGAGAACTGTTTGGTCTCATTTTCTACCTGGGCAGGACCCAGACTCCCTCCTCAACTGTCCCGTTCTCGTCTTGGAGGATCCACCCTGGGGGGAGTCTCATCTACCTCTTGCCTCAGTTTCTCTTAATTCTCTCAAATGGGAGCTTTCACTAAGGATAATTCCCAGTTCTGGGTCATGAGGGCCAGGGTGGGGTGGGTCATGAGGGTCATAAATGCCTTCTTTCACTCCACTCTCCCTTTCTACCCTGTGATCCTAGCTCATATTTATTATTATGAAAACATATCATTCATTAAGTGCTTATTAATACCTTATCTAATTGATTAATGCTTATCTGTTACCTAAGCTATCTAAGCTCTGGCTTCCTTCCTTCTCCTTCAAAAATTATCTGCCTCTGAAATATTTGAGTAAGATTTTAAGACTTTGTTAAGAGGATGAAAAGACAGATTATAGACAAGAGAAAATATTTGCCAACACATATCCACTGAAAGATGAGTATCTAAAATACATAAAGAGCTCTCGGGCCTCCCTAGCGGCTCACTGGAAAAGAGTCTGCCAGCCGACGCAGGAGACATGGGTTTGATCCCTGATCCTGGAAGATCCCACATGCTGTGGAGCAACTAAGCCCGCGCACCTCAACTACTTAGCTTGTGCTCCAGAGCCCAGAAAGCCGCAACTACTGAGCCCACGAGCCACAACTACTGAAGCCCCCCTGCCCTAGACCCCGTGCCCCGCAACAAGAGAAGCCACTCCTGTGAGAAGCTTGCACACCGCAGCTAGAGAAAAGTCCATGCGTCAGCGAAGACCCAGGACAGGCATAAGTAAGTAAAGAAATATTAAAACACATAAAGAACTCTTAAAACTCAGCAACAACAAAACCCACAAACAATCCAATTAGAAAATGGGCAAAAGATATGCAGAGGAGATACAGATGGCAAATAAGAACATGGAAAGAGAGAAATGCAAATTAAAACCATAGCAAGATATCACCTCACATTTAACAAAATAACTAAAATGAAAAATAATGACAACACCAAATGTTGGCAAAGATGAAACATACATCACTAGAGAATGTAAAATGTTATAGCCACTCTGGAAAACAATTTGGCAGTTACTTTTAAAAACTAAAAATGCAACTGTCATGCGACCCCAGCAATTGTGGTCCTGGGCGTTCATCCCAGAGAAATGAAAATTTATGTTCACACAAATATCTCTACATGAACATTTACAGCAGCTTTATTCATAATAGCCCCAAACTGGAAATAACTCAAATGTTTTTCACTAGATAAATGGCTAAACAAACCATGGAATACCCATATCATGGATTACCATTCAGCTATAAAAAGGAACAAACTCTTGATACATTCAACAACCTGTATGAATCTCCAGAGAACCATGTTGAGTGAAAAAAAGCCAAACCCCAAAGTCCACATACTGAAAGTGGTAGTCACTCAGTCGTGTCCAACTCTTTGCAACCCCATGTACTGTACCCCACCAGGCTTCTCCATCCATGGGATTCTCCAGGCAAGGATACTGGAGTAGGTTGCCATTTCCTTCTCCAGGGGATCTTCCCAAACTAGGGATCGAACCCAGGTCTCCTGCATTACAGGCAAACTTTTTACCTTCTGAGCCACCAGGGAACCTAAAATCTACCTATTAAATGATTCCATTTATATGGCATTCTTAAAATCACAAAATCTTAGAAATGAAGAACAGATTAGTGCTTCCTAGAGATTAAGAAGGGGGTAGAGGTAAGGAGAAAGTAGATGTGGTTATAAAAGGGTAACAAGAGAAATCTTTGTGGTGGTAGGAATGTCTGTTTCCTCACTGTAGCTATGGCAATATTCTGACTGTGACATTGTACAAGAGTGTTGCAAGATGTTACCATCAGGAGAAACAGGGTACATAGTGCATGGGATCTTTCTATATTTTTACTTACAATTGCATATAAATCTATAATTATCTCAAAATAAAAAGTTTATTTTTTTACAAAAGTAAATTATAACATATAAAGGAAAAAACAAAGGTGATTGTTAAATATTCCTCACCTGATAGTTAATACTTGTGTAGTACTTACCATGGACTAGGTACTTCAGTTCAGTTCAGTTCAGTCGCTCAGTCGTGTCCGACTCTTTGCGACCCCATGAATCGCAGCACTTTCACAGTCCAACTCTCACATCCATTCATGACCACAGGAAAAACCATAGTCTTGACTAGACGGACCTTAGTCAGCAAAGTAATGTCTCTGCTTTTGAAAATGCTATCTAGGTTGGACATAACTTTTCTTCCAAGGAGTAAGCATCTTCTAATTTCATGGCTGCAGTCACCATCAGCAGTGATTTTGGATTACTAATTTAAGCTTTTTAAATCCCATTATGTAGTACTATTATGATCCTGTTTTATAGATGAGGAAACTGAGGTTAAGCAACCTGCCCAAAATGACATAGTTCAGTGGTGGACCTGGACTTTGAACCCAGGCACTCTGATTCCATTTTAGCCCCTACACTGTGGTAAAAAGGTCACGCCACTGTAGAGATACAGTCCAGATCCTAGACTTGCTGTTTTGGCCTCAGGGTCTCCTTCTCCCAGAACTTCCTTTCTCAGGCCTCCAGAGTGTACATCTCCATCTTCTTTTTAAATGAAAATTTCAGCAGCAACAAACCTCCCAAAGGCTCTGTCTTTAAACTTTGAGGGAATGTAATTATCTCACATGAGAAAATGATGGCTGCAGAGCTGATGGACTCAGCAGTTATGCAACATCCATGAAGTCCACCTTCTTTCTGCTGTTCCATTCTGCCATCCTTTCCTAGGAGCTTCCTCATGACCTCAAAACGGCTGCCCAAGCTCCAGGCAGCATTTTCTCACAACAGTATCCACAGTCAGGAGAGGGATTGTTTCTTCCCTCTTTGTCTCTTTTTGATCAACAAGGAAAACCTCTGCCAGGAGCCCCAGCACAGTCGCCATTCATGTCTCATTGGCCAGAAATGCCTCATGTCTCCACCTCTAAGCCCATCATTAAGTAGAGGGAATAGGAAAACGTGGTTTGTTTAGACCAATTATGCCACTTCCTGGGGGCAGAGGCCACCACCCCTGAAGAACGAGATCTCATGGAGTACAGATGGTAGTTGAAAGATGAAAAATTTAAAAAGCAAGTTCTATTACAAAAGAAAAACAATGCTTGCTGTCTAGGGAAAATTAAATTTTCATTACACTTTGCTTACAGGAGTGGCCCTCACCTTGGGAGTCAGCCTCTTCAAGTACAAGCGCCTGGGGTTGAGCATGAACTGTCAGAAACAGCACAGGCCAGCTCAGCAGTTCTCAATCATTAATGTGCCCAGGAATCACCATAGGAGACTGGTGGGAAGGCTGGAACTTGAACCAAAGTTCCTGTAATTCTAACATCTGGGTTTATTGAGCTCCTATGTGCTTGCTGTTGCCCTAGGAGATCCCTTAACGCCTAGAGGCTAAAAAGTTTCCCTTAGTTAAGTGAGCCCCTGAGACAAGTCTGTTACCCAATGAGGTCTGGCTGTTTGCTGCTTGAAAATCAGTATGAAAGAGAGAGGGAGAGAGAGAGTGGTGTTGGGAGAAATTAAAGATGCTTTCAATCAGAATGCCAGCAATCCTGGGAGATGGTGGACTCAGAGTCCCCAGAAACCATCTCCAAAGATTCTGCTCACAGATAAAAGCTTTTAAGGGGGAAAAGGGAAGTAGTCTCAATTAATCATTGAGATGGGGTGGAGGGAGGTGATTAGACTCATGGTCATCCCCACTTTGTGCAGGCTTGTGTTCAGGTTTGGCAACTTATTTTTCTTTAGATGCCATCTTGTTCACAGTTTGTCCCCACGATTACTGAAGGGAGAGCTAGGGGAGAGATCTGCTTATCTATGAAGAATTTATTCTTCATTTCTACTTCTTTGATCTACAGAAAGGACCAACAGGTTAGGCAAGGTAGTATGTGGTCAAGAGATTTGAGAGGTGTGCTAGGACCAGAGATGAGTAGAGCGTGGGGCTGCCTGGTTTCAGGTTAGTGACAAGACAAGAGGGTCTCCTGCAGAGAGCTCTTTCTTGCCAAAAGCTGCTTACTTTTTTTGCAGGCCCAAGTTGTGCCTGTCCAATTCTCCAGTCCTTCAGGCAGAGAGGTCTGCTCTCCTTTGAAAGTCTTGTCCGGGATCCTCCACAAAGTGGTGGCCCCACTGTATGTTTCCTTTCCGCCCTCAGCCCATCAAGAGTCCTTCTTTTCAACCAAGAAAGGGAGTGTGTGTGGTAAACAGATTCTCTCCTGACTTCTCATCTTTTTCATAAGTAATGTCCTAACCAAGAAATGCCTGCTGCTGCTGCTAAGTCGCTTCAGTCATGTCGACTCTGTGTGACCCTATGGATAGCAGCCCACCAGGCTCCTCTGTCCACGGAACCCTCTAGGCATCAGTCTTCCAAAGTCTTGACATCCTATGGCCCTTAGAAGCACAGGGAAGTCTGAGGCATGTGTGAGTGAAAAGCAGGAAGAGGAGACTGCAGTTATCCCTGCTGAACATTGCCTTTCCCTGGGGAGAAACGGTGGGAAATGACTGTGGCCTCTAGGTCTCATCAGACACCAAGCTTCCCTTAGAATACTTACTGGAATCTACAAACCTAATGAGCGATTGCCAGAGCTACCTTCCTGCTAATGATGCAGCATTGTATTTCCGCTAATGAGCCCTGATTGGCACCACATTCAAATGCAAATCTAGGTCTTTGTTTCTTACAAATAACTTTTTTTCGTTTGATTCTTACAAATAACAAGCCCTGGGAGACTGAGAATTTCAGCTTGATTGCAAATCTAATACAGAGTTTGGAGATATTTTATTCTTCCAATCCTTACCCCAAACCTGCCTGCTCACCCCATTTTCCTGGAGTCATCAAAAAATAAATAAATAAATAAAAGTCCTTTTGGAGTAGACCTTAAATTTAAAAAGAGATGGTGGGCTCAAATATGCATAGAAGTTGAAACTGATCTGGGGTGGAAAAAAGAGTACATGTGGATGGACACCTGGGTGGATCAGAGAGAGTCACACTCTCGTGGTAGTTTGAGTCACTTTTATGAGGCATTTCTTCTGGGATTCCTTTGGCCAATCATCTCTCTTTTCCTGGATCTGAGTTTCTATTAGGTTTATTTCAAGGTCCTCCCCTGTGTGTGCACACATCTTAGTCAAGATGGTATCCAGCGAAGAGGCTTATGGATGGTTTTGTTAGGGGAAGCACACTGAATGAAACTGCCCACCCTGGCCAGGCACCATAGTTGTTTTATGACAGGAGATCCTGATAAGGAATACGCAACTAACAAGCCACCCCCAACTGAAAGAGTTCTGGAAAGGTCGAAAGGAGACACTAGCTGTCCATCCACTTCCCAGAATCCCTCTCGCAAGCATCCATCTTGGCTGAGCCATGCGTGTGCCACCAGGAAAGACTCTGAATTAGAGTGATTGGCCAAAGACCACCCAGAAACTAATCCCATCACCATAAAACCTGAGACTTTGAGCCACGTGGCAGAGCAGTTCTCCTGGGTTTCCTTACCTTACTGCTCTCCACCTGGGAGCCCTTTCCCAATAAAATCTCTTGCTTTGTCAGTACATGTGTCTCCTCAGACGATTCATTTCTGAGTGTTAGACAAGAGCCCAGTTTTGGGGCCTGGAAAGGGTCCCCCTTCCTGCAACAGTTTGACATCACTTACTATGAGGTGATGATCGCCAAAGAGCCTTTCTGGGCATGTGTAGTTGGTAAGGTCTCCTTGACTTTGAGAATAAGGTATAAGTGGTCTTTTATGTCTTATCTGGGCAGGGCTCAGCTCCTCTCTTCTGCTATTATGGAGTATATGTCCACAAGGGAGAAACTCCAGCTGCTCAGCCTGGGACCCATCTATCTCCGGCCTGAGTACAGGTTCTGACAATCTAACAAGAGGCTGTCTGCCCTGGGAGTATTATGAAAAGATGTCCTGTTTCTCCCACCTCTCTTGAATCTTAAGATCTTACTATCTTGTAGCTTCCTGGTCTAAGAGTTTTTCATCTTAGTCTTGATATCCATTGTTATAAAATAAAATTCAACTCAACAAATCACAAATCAAGCAGTATTCAATCTAGCAGATAGAAAGGAGTTCCAAAGAATAGACAAGGCAAGAGATTTTGTGGGCAGAAGGGAGCAGGAACAAGGAAGCTGCACTAGGTAGAAAGTGGATCAAGGTTATTATGCTCAGAGCGGATGTCAGGGGTCTGTAGGGCCACCTAATTAATGCTGATCAGGCAATTTCTGACTGGCTGGGGTAAGATTCCATTTCTGGGAGAGTCGAATCTGTAATTAAGTCTTGGTTTGATTGATATGGGACTTGGTATTGGAGAAGGAAATGGCAATCCACTCCAGTGTTCTTGCCTGGAGAATCCCTTGGACAGAGGAACCTAGTGGGCTGCGGTCCATAGGGTCGCACAAGTGACTTCATTTGGGGACTCTTATCTTTAACACTGCCAGGTGTGTGTGTTTCTTTCCCATGGTTCCGTCTCATCACAGCAAAGCTTTGAAATGACGCACCAGTGTTACAGCTCAGTCACAGCCCAAGAGTTTATTGAGCAGACAGCAGATCGTACACCCCAAGAAGCGAGGGCAGGCCACCCGGAAGGCATGGCTCAACCTGTTTTGGCTTCCCTTTTTTATACTTTTTGTCTCCTCCCCATTGGAACCTGATTGGGTCTTGAATACATAAAATAAGGCTCATATATGTAAGGCGAGTGCAGAGAAAAAGAGAGCGAGCTGGGCAGTCAGGCAAGAAAAAGGAAATTTATTAGAGGGAAAACAGAGGGTGACTGGCCCTTAAGAAGAACCAGCGTCCTCCCTTTCTGATGGAGTCCTTACACCCCACCAATGAAAAATCCTCTGGAGGCATGGTCAAGTAGCCAGAGGTCTGGAATCTGGTGGTCTCGCAGCTTTGAGAAGATAGGCACCAGTGAGATAATAAGATGCCATTTGGGCAATTTGGTCAGTCTCAAGGATCACTGTGATTTATTCTTTGTTTGCGAGGTCGGCATAACAAGCCATCTTATCAATGAGACCCCATGTGGGCCCCATCAATATCCGCCATTGATCAGGAAAGGGGCACTTTTTTCCCACCGGAGGTTCCCACTCCAGTCCTTGGACTTTTCCTTTGTTCTCCTTTTCATCTGCTTTCTAACCGCCATTTTGGACTCCCCCTTTTTTCTGCTCTGACTACCTAACAGCACCATCATGTCAACACGTTACCTTAACACACATTGTTGAAAACAGCACTTTAGAGAATAACTGTTCCCCTGTCTGCACTTCTCCTGAGCAATCAGGATCTAGCTCAGACACAGCAGGTGTTTAATGGTTGCCCATTGAGCTAATACATTTATGTGCGGCGTAATGGCCCGTTTCTTCCGCCATCTTTTATTCTTTCCATCTATTTCCTACATTCTATGGAATGTGATTGCCCAAGCCTAATCCAAGGGAGAGAACCCAGTGCAATAGCTGGATTCATGAGGATTTCTTCTCCAGAGGTGCAAGGATGCTAAGCCCCGCTGGCTGCAAAGGCAACTGCCAGGCTCTATGGCTGAGTGGCCTTTTGGGGGAGGCTGGTTAAGTGAGTTCATCGTTCCTCTCTGGAGCTGGTGCACTGGGACACAAGTGCTCAGGTCTGAGGAAGGAGGCAATATAAATAGAACTTGAGGTATCAACTTAACCACCAGATAGACCTGGATTTGAAGCTGAGCTCTTCCCAATAGGAGCTGTGTGAGCTGGGGTGGATTCCTCAACTTCTCTAAGCATCAGCTTCCTCATCAGTAAAATGAGGGTGATAAGAGTCTATAGTGAACTGATTGCCATACCTTGAGGAGGTTTCTTCCATAATCTAATTTTAACTGTGTGACTTACTTTGACCAACGGGACAGCAGCAAAGGCAATGCAAGCAGAAGCTGGAGATGTGCTTGCACATTAGGGCTTACTCTCTCTTGCTGTTAAGAACCTTTCCGCCATCATGTGAACAAATGTGGGCTGATTGATGAGAGGCATGTGACTGCCACCCAAGCTGACATCAGGCCAACTGCCAGACATGTGAGTGAGGCTTTCCTAGACCATCCAGCTCCAGCCAAGCTAGCCCAAGTCAGAATAAACCCCCAACAAACCCATAGTAATGTGAGAAATGTTTGTTATCTTAAGACATTACTTTTGAGGGAGGAGGGATGTTACTCAGCAAAAGCTGACCAATACACATTTCCTCACCAGAGTGATGCTTGAGATGTAAATGCACATGCATAAAAAGTACCTCAACCAGTGCCTGACACATAAGCATTTAATCAGCTTGGATCACATAATTGGATCTACAAAACCAGGATACTGGGAGCTTCTGGAAGATGATCTTCAATGAAACAGAGAGAGGCAAGAAAAGAAAGTCTGCTTCATTTACACAATGCATGGGGCCAGACCTGTTTCTCTCACACAGGGTGGCTCTTCCAGATCCTGCAAAATCACCACCAGTCATTGGTGATCTGCACAGATGTGAGTGTTTCATTCCAGTGTCATTTTGATGATCTGTATTAGCTGCAGGATTAGTCAGCGGGAAGGGGGCAGGCCCTTCTATTCCTGTGCCACCAACAAAAACCCATCGGAGACCCAACAAGTAACACACTGACCCACCGAGGTGGTCTGACAAGAGTCCCTTCCCCACTAGTCAACGGGTGTGACAGAACTAGGCTACAGTGGATTCACTATATGGACATTTACACTTAAACCCAAATTACAATGCCTCTCAGCCTATCACCTGCACTCCATCCCTATATCCAAAGAGAAACCTCATCTAGAAAATTTCCTGGCAGTCCAGTGGTTAGGACTCCGTACTCTCACTGCAGAGGGTCCAGGTTCAATACCTGGTCAGGGAACTAAGATCCCACAGCATGGCAGGAAAAATAAAAAGCAACTTCATCTGCACTCACACACCAGTTTTCCACTGCAGTCTGAAAACACAAAAGTTGCCAAATTCTTTCTCTCTGCTTCAGACTGAGATGCAAGAAGCCACATCAAGGAACCACTAGCTGACAGTGTCCCTTGTGAGAATGCGCTGGTGTTGAAGTGCCACCTCCCAATGCTCACAACACAGAGAGGTCTCGGGGCCCCACATAGAGTGGATTCTGCACACAAGTGGCCTTTCCCATGGCTGCATCACTGCAACTGCTTGCTTCCGCAACAGTCACAAAGGCTCTCATAGAAAACAGTCCTACAGACGGTGTCTTTGTAAAAGCCAAGCATTGGAAACAACCCAGTTGTTCTTCAACAATAGAATAAGCTTTTTTTTTTTTTTTTTTAAGTGTAGTTAATTTACACAGTGGATGTGAGGCCAAAGAACAGTGAGAATGCACTCCACACAATAGCATGCATGCAGTTCGCAAACATGAAGTTAAGTGAAAGAAAATACTCACAAAAAAATATTTTCAATAAATCTACATAAAGCTCAAAAACAAGCAAAATCAGATGACATGATTCAGAGATTCATTCTAAGGTGATAAAATTGCAAAGAAAAGCAAAGGGGGTGATTACCAAAAACTCAGGAACATGGTTTCCTTTTGGAGGGTGGGAAGGAAAAGGTTTCAAAAGTAAAGAAGTATGTGGAGGCTGGCTCTTAGAAGGTAGATTGTTCGAGTTCTTGATCTCGGTGGTGGTTATTTATACAAGTGTTTGCAAGCATGGATGCTCAGTTGCTAGTCATGTCCAACTCTTTGCGACACTATGAACCGTAGCCTTCCAGGCTCCTCTGTCCATGGGATTTTCCCGGCAAGAATACTGAAATGGGTAGATATTTCCTTCTCCAGAGGATCTTCCCAAGCCAGAGCCCAAACCCGCATCTCCTGCATCTCCTGCCTTGCAGGCAGATTCTTTGCAATTGAGCCACCAGGGAAGCCCCACATGAGTGTTTGCTTTATAGCAGTTCTTCTTGCTGTCCACTTACGTTTTATGAATTTTTCTTTTTTTCTTTTTTGCTGCATTGGGTCTTTGTTGCAGCATGCAGACTCATTAGTTGTGGTACCTTCGTTGCTCCGCAGCACGAGGATCTTAGTTTGTGAACCAGGGATCTCGTTCAGGGAATTTGTGTACCAGGAACTCGTGTACCCTGAATTGGAAAGCAGATTCTTCACCTCTGGACCACCAGGGGAATCGTGAATTTTTCTTTATGTGTGTTATACATGCCACCCACCTAAGAAAAGATTTTGAAAAGCAATTCTATAGCACATGTTCTTCACACTTCTAATGATGGCGGCACAAACCCATGCTGTGGAGTCCAGCAAATACAGATGCTACGACATCCTCTCATCACTCCTGTTGATCCTGCCACCTGCCATGGCCTCAGACCCCAATCTTCATACTTCCTTCCTAAGCTGGTCATATAACAACTCCCATGACCATTTGGATGCAAAGGGATATTGGTAATGGTGGTGATGGCAGTGAAAGCTGTCTACTTCTACAATAAGGTCTGAGTTCCTCTTCAGCCAACCAAAATACCAGGAGGAGTAGCAGCAGGGTAGTCAAAAAAGACCCTTATAGAGCCTTTCTGGGACAGACTCCCTTCCCCACACCTTCGCTTTAAGCTCCTCTCTGAAATCCCTAGAAAACAGTGTCTGATGCACACTTCCTGCGCTTTTTACAGAAGCTAAAACCCCCTCCAAATGGAGGAAATTAACTGCCTGATGACCATGAGCACAGCCCTGAGACCTACTGGACGGCACAAACCCATGCTGTGGAGTCCAGCAGATACAGATGCTACGACATCCTCTCATCACTCCTGTTGATCCTGCCATCTGCCATGGCCTCAGACCCCAATCTTCATACTTCCTTCCTAAGCTGGTCATATAACAACTCCCATGACCATTGTGGATGCCAAGGGATATTGGTAATGGTGGTGATGGGAGTGAAAGCTGTCTACTTCTACAATAAGGTCTGAGTTCCTCTTCAGCCAACCAAAATACCAGGAGGAGTAGCAGCAGAGTAGTCAAAAAAGACCCTTATAGAGCCTTTCTGGGACAGACTCCCTTCCCCACACCTTCGCTTTAAGCTCCTCTCTGAAATCCCTAGAAAACAGTGTCTGATGCACACTTCCTGAGCTTTTTACAGAAGCTAAAACCCCCTCCAAATGGAGGAAATTAACTGCCTGATGACCATGAGCACAGCCCTGAGACCTACTGGCACCTAAAGACTGATAATGTTAGCCCCTGTGACACCGCCCTGTTACCTTACCATCAACCAATCTGAGAATTGTTCACAAGCTGATCATATGCCCTGGGACACCTCTCCTTCACCTGGCCTTTAAAACTGCCTTGCTGAAACCCACTGGGAACTCGGCTCAGGCTTTCTGAGCACTAGCTGCGCCGGACTCCTTGTGTGGCGCCCTGCAATAAGCGTTGCACTTTCCTTCACCACAGCCCGGTGTCAGTAGCTTGGCTTTACTGCCAGTAGATGAGCAGATTCACGTTTCTTTCAACAACAGCAGCAGTAGCAGTAACAGTAGCAGTCTTCCACGTGGATATGGACCCTGGTTGGAACAAGGCTAGAACTCACTGGTACATCCCAGGTTGGACATTCAGCCACACTTGGTCCCCACTCAACTTTATTTTTTTTAATATTTATTTTTATTTCTTTCTCTGTTTGTGTTGGGTCTTAGGTGCAGCACACAGGATCTTCCATCCTTGTCGAGGCATGCGGAATCTTTAGTCATGGCGAGTGAACTCTCAGTTGCACTGTCAGGTATAGTTCCCCAATCAGGGGTCAAACCCTGGCCCTCCGCATTGGGAGCATGGAGTCTTAGCCACTGGACCACAAAAATATCCCTCCCCGCACTCAGCTTTAGCTCAGCACATGTTTCACCAGTGGGTATGTGGTTGCACGTCTGAAGAAGAGGGTTGATGTTCTGTGCCCAGTCAACTGAGAGAGAGGAGAATAGAACCTAGACGAACACCGACCTTTAGAGGAGGGCAGATGAGAGACGACCTCGGAGGAAGTGAGGAGGAGCAGCCAGGGTGTGGTGGCCAGGAAGCCCAGGAGGGGCCAACTTTTAAAACATGGTGTTGTGGTCAAATGCTGCACATCCTAGAAGATACGTGGAAGCAGCCCAGTTTCCAGGGCTGTGATTCCCTTTGCTCTCAGGTGGCCTCAGCCTGCAGTGGCTTTGAGCAGGATTTCCATTCCCTGGCCAGGGAGTGAAGTCCAGAGATTGAGGTCAGTCCGTGGCAGCGAGAGCATTGAATCCTAGCCACTGGACCATGAGAGCAAGTGGCCAGTGACAAGGCCAGTTAGTTGTGTAGAAATGCATTTCCACAAACAGATGGAAAGTAGTGAAACGAGTAAATTGTTTATTAGGAGGAAAAAGAGTACGTGTGAATAGACTCACAGGGCTGGCTCAGAGAGAGAGCCGTGCCCTCGTGGTACTTTGAATCACTTAGTTGGGTCATTTCTTCTGTGTTTCCTCTTGGCCAGTCATCTTTCTTTGCTTGGCTCTGAGTCGTATTTGCTTTAACTCACAGTCCTCCCTGTGTGTGAACTTCTCTTAAGCCAAGATGGATTCTAGTAAAGAGGCCTATGTGTAGGTGGACATCACCCACTATAGGGTGGTGCCCCCTTTTGACCTTCAAAGATCCTTTCTGTGCACGTGCAGCCAGGAAGGTCTCCTTGATCTCAAGAATGAGAAATATGTAGTCTCTGTATCTCTTAACTGAATGAGAGGGCTCAGTTCCTCTCTGCCCCTGCCATTACTGTTATCATAAAGTGTCCACCAGAGATAAAGTCCTGGAGGGGGAAATGGCAACTCACTCCAGTATCTTTGCCTGGAGAGTCCTATGGACAGAGGAGCCTGGCAGGTCACAAAGAGTCGGACACAACTGAAGCAACTTAGCACCAGAGACAAAAGTCCAGCTATTTACTATCTTTCTGTTGTTATTTCTATCTGGAAGTATAAACAGGAGGCTGGCTATAAATGTCTAACCTGGAGCCAATCTATCTCTGGTCTCAAATCCCCCTGGCAAGACCTGAGCCCCAAGAAATCTTTATTGGGAGGATGAAGGTTGAAGATCTATCTTCTGAAGCTTCTGCAGGCTAGCATGAGGCTCATAGACCCTACCTAGCCAGGGTCACAGAGTTCTTGTCCTGTCTCCCTAAGTGGCCCAAGATGACTTCTGTTGTTATTCCAGCAGAATCTGTCTTGAGGAATGGCTGGAATCTCTGCAATGCCATCATCTTGTCCAGGAAAACACTGTGTCCTTAAAAAGAACAAACTAGACATGTAGATTAAGTAGACACTATCCAAAGACCAGTAAAAGAATTATTATAACCAGGGGTCCAAGCAGGAGTAAGAACTAGGTTACATTTGGTAGCAGTTCTGATCTTGGTTCAGATAGAGTCAGCTCTTGGGTTGTTCTGTCCAAAGGAATGGAACCATTTGGAGTGATATAGAGCAGATGTCTACTTCTATTATCCCACTGTGATTGGTGTCAGGGTAGCAGATCCAGTTAGAAGTAGTTGGGGGAGTGACCACCTGAATCTTAATAACAAAATAGATCTCATTTCTTTTCAGGAGAATAAGCCTGACACCCAGTCTGGACTTCACACTTTGAGGAGACTTGTAGCTGGTGGCCTAGTTTTATCTAAGTCAATTTTAACCTTTGATGTGGCATTAACACATAAGTAACAGGAGCTATTGGTCACTACACATGTCTTTTCTCTTTTTGTAATGTATGATCTAAAGCAATTTTATCATGTAAAAAGTGTCATAGTTACAAGAGGACACTTGAAAATGTAAGGTTACAGCTACTGGCTACCAGCTAGTGTTGCCTCAAGAATGGTTAGGGACATCAAGTCTGACAGAGCTCATAAAACAAGTTCTCAAGAAGTCCAAGAACTTGTCTGAAACACACCCATAGTGTCACCTAGTATCATCTTGGATGTCTGAACCATAGCACTTATAATTGGAATTTTCTCCTTAATAGCTAAAGCGGATGTCATCATTAATGATTTTAGTGTTTCTCTAGGTATGAAAAGATGCAAGAATTTTGGCTCATAAAGTCTTCTCCTGAAAGCATCTGACTATCTGAAGACCTGTTCTAGTTTTTCTCAGAGCACAGAGCACTTCATTCCTGATCTCCACCCTGAACCGCTTCCAAGATGCTGCAGGTCTGCAGTTGCTGTGGCTTAATCCTTGTAGAGGCAGATGGTAAGCACTGGTGACAAGTGCTAATTCGTAGGTGACAAGGCCTCCTCATTGTCATAAATTTGACCATGTATTTGGAAGCATTTCAGAATCATTTCATTCCATGCTAAGGATGCTCATTTCCAGGTGCGGTGAAGATTTTGCTCATAGGCTATTCAATGTGATCTTACAGGACTAGGCCTTATTAAAAGCAGCCAAAAGTCTCTGGGATGGGTGTCCCTGGAGGTCTAGTGATTAAGAATTCACTTGCCAATGCAGGGGAGACAGGTTTTAATTCCTGGTCTGGGAAGATCCCACATGCCATGGAGCAAGCCTGTATGCCACAACTACTGATCCAGTGTTCTAGAGCCTGGATGCCACAGCTACTGAGCCAGTGTTCTAGAGCCTGGATGCCACAGCTACTGAGCCAGTGTTCTAGAGCCTGGATGCCACAGCTACTGAGCCAGTGTTCTAGAGCCTGGATGCCACAGCTACTGAGCCAGTGTTCTAGAGCCTGGATGCCACAGCTACTGAGCCAGTGTTCTAGAGCCTGGATGCCACAGCTACTGAGCCAGTGTTCTAGAGCCTGGATGCCACAGCTACTGAGCCAGTGTTCTAGAGCCTGGATGCCACAGCTACTGAGCCCATGCACTGCAGCCACTGAAGCCCACGTGTCTGGAGCCCATGCTCCACAACAGGAGGAGCCACGGCAATGAGAAGCCTGAGCGCCGCAAAGAAGAGTAGCCCCCACCCACCACAACTCGAGAAAGCCTGTGGGCAGCAGTGAAAACCAAGCACAGCCAAAAATGAGTAAATAAATAGATCATTTTTTAAAGAAAGTCTCTGGACCACCTTTCTTACTAGTCTCTATGGCCCAAGAACATATCCACTCTTGTTGCTTCTTCTCATATCTAGACTTTCACTATTACAGTCATTGATCTCATATGGAGCTACATGTCATCACTTTATCAGAGGCACAGTCACACATTTGGTAATGCAAGAAACTATAATTTTACAAAACAGGCAATATAGATAATAATATAGTTAACAGGATTAGTAAGAATTCAAGTCAAGAACTTTCACTAGGTGCAGCCCAATATATCCCTGGTCATCTGACTTAGTTTGCTCTGTACCAATTCTTATTTTTCAGGGAAATTATATATTGGCATATATATATGCTGATGTTGATTCTGGGAAATATATATATATATTTATATATAAATAAATATATAGGCATATATATATGCTGATGCTGGGAAAGATTGAAGGCAGGAGGAGAAGGGGATGACAGAGGATGAGATGGTTGGATGGCACCACTGACTTGATGGACATGACTTTGAGCAAGCTCCAGGAGTTGGTGATGGACTGGGAAGCCTGGCGTGCTGCAGTCCACGGGGTCACAAAGAGTCAGACACAACTTAGTGACTGAATTTAACTGATATATTGGTATTGTACATAAGGTATCTGACTTAATTTCCTAATATTACTAAGCTGGTTATCCCTAGTACAGTTTAACTCTTCACAGCATATGCTGCTTCTGCTGCTGCTAAGTGGCATCAGTCATGTCCAACTCTGTGCGACCCCAGAGACTGGAGTGTTCACAGCATATAAGAGCCTTTAAACTTAAGTTACTATAGCCTTGTGTTAACCACATTAACCCATCCCATATTTGTGGGAGGATTTATTCTTTGGCTGAAATTTTACTTGTTGCTCTGATCAAGCTTGAGTAATAGAGGAAAATTAATATTTATGGCCAGGGTCAGAGCAAGAATTATTAATTGGTCAGGCAAGGGGATACCATCTAGTAATATCAATAGTGTTCTGAATAGGACTATAATTTTTTCTTCTAGAATAAATTTCCTGAGCACTGCAATGGGGCCCAACAATTAGAGCCTTGGAGTGGAGAAATCCACCAAGGTAACCAAAAAGTACTAACTAAGCACAGGTAATTAGCCACAAACCCAACAATTAGATTGATTTTTAAAACTAGCATAGGATCATGCCTATGATGTAGAAAATTTGATTCATTTGCAAAGGTCCAAGAAGTCACTAAACATTATAAATGATCATATGAGTCAGGCCCAGAATCTGGGGCAAGCAGACTGCTTCTGATGTTGTCTTCTTCTCATCCTGGTGTGCATGGAGTTACTCTTCTGTTTGAGAATTATTTTAAGATGATTTTGAGGTCAGTCACCCTCTCTACAGGCCAGTCCAGTGCAGGGTTCCTTTGTGAGTGGAAATTAATCCAAGTTAATCCCTTCAGTTTCACTGTGCGTGAGCTAGTTAAGAGTACCTGATAAGGGTCCTTCCATCTAGGTTGGAGATAGTCCTTTAAATTATATCTTTTCCAATATGCATAATCCCCTGGTTGCAGATCATGGGGCATCTGATCTTCATCCAAAGAGATTACTGAGACAAGCTCCAGAAACAAACCTAGAGTGTCCTTTTAATAATTCAATTAAACTGTACATTAATGTAACATAACAGCAAGGAACTACCTGGGAAATGAGTTTTAGTAAATGCAGACCTCCATTAACAAAACTGGAATTTAATATTCATTGAAACATAATTATCTTCTCTAAAATTACCCTCATTTCTACCAAATATAGTCAAATCAAGATTAATTTGCCAGAAAGACCTGTACTCTGAAACCTATAAGTCCCTGATGAAAAAAATGAAGAAGACACAAACAGATGGAAAGATATACCATGTTTATGGATTGGAAGAATCAATATTATCAAAATGACTATACTATCCAAGGCAATCTACAGATTTCATTCAATCTCTATCAAATTACCAAGGGCATTTTCCACAGAACTAGAACAAAAAAATCTTAAAATTTGTATGAAGACATAAAAGACCCTGAATAGCCAAAGTAATCATGAGAAAGAAAAATGGAGCCGGAGGAATCAGGCTCCCTGATTTCAGGCTATACTACAAAGCTACAGTCATCAAACAGGATGGTACTGGCACAAAAATAGAAATATAGATCAATGGACCAGGATAAAGAACCCAGAAATAAACCTATGTACCTATAGTCAATCGATTTATGACAAAGGAGGCAAAACTACGCAATGCTGGAAAGACAGTCTTTTCAACAAATGGTGCTGGGAAAACCAGACAGCTATGTAATTTAAAAAAATTGAAATTAGATGATTCTTTTACTCCATACACAAAAATAAGCTCAAAATAGGTTAAAGACCTAAATGTGAGACCAGATACTATAAAATCAGAGAGGAAAACATAGGCAGAACACTCTCTGACATAAATCTCAGCAATATCTTTTTTTTTTAAACCTCAGAATAATGGAAATAAAAATAAGCAAATGGACCTACTTAAACTCAAAAGCTTTTGCATAGCAAAGGAGACAATAAACAAAGCAAAAAGACAACCCACAGAATGGGAGAAAACAGTTGCAAATAACGCGACTGTCAAGGGTTTAGTCTCCAAAATTTACAAACAAGTCATGATGCTTAAGATACCACTTTAACGGCAGAAACTTAGATTTCAAATACAAATACAAAAGAGATCATGTAAAATAGTCCAACACTAGAATATCAAGTTATGAAAATCTGGAGAGACTATTTTTATACAGAGATTCCTAAAGCATAATTATTCATATGGAGTTTACCTCAAAGCTCATGTCTAATTTACATTTAATTTACTTATAAAAATTTTATCATGCCAAGTTCTTTATTTATTTACATGCTGACAGATTTGCAATGGGTATAATAAAATCTTACTTGACGTCTATTAAACCTAAATAAAATAAAGATTTTATATTTAATGTTGATGACTCTAAAGACATGTCTATATTAATTAGATTAACAAGTCTAAACATTAATACCAGATATTAATTTAATACTGAATATTTTCCAGTTCACAGAAACCTGAAATTAATTCTAGTCATTTACCTTCTGTATTTTCCAGAATTTACATAAACACTTAATATCCTTTAAGCCAATTAAGTAGAGCTCATTGACAAATTAATTCTAATAATACCATCTGAAGGTAAAGTCAAACATAACGCACACAAACATGTAGACAGACATGAGCGATCACATAGCTTTCTTTTCTAAACTTAGTCATAAATCAGATATCACAATATAAAACTCACTAGTTGTAAATAACAGTTGGAATAAGTTTAATTTTAAAAGGCTTCTTCCTCATCTTTTGGTCTCAAGGCACAGAGTGAGAAATGGAAGTTCTCCTAGAAGTACTTGCTCCCTCAAGGTCAGAATTCTAGTGGGGGGAGAGGAGGGGAAGTATTTTAACAAGTTAGCTTTCTCTAATTGTACATGCAAAAAAAAAAAAAGCAGGTTTTGCAATTTCAAAACAAAATTTTCTCTAGAGTCTAAAGAGTATTGTACCCACACAATGTAAAAAAAAAAAAAATTCTCTTTTTCTGTAGTCATAGATTCATAGCTAAAATTTAGACCAGATAGTGCTCAAACTGACCCTTGATAACAGGCTGATAAAATAAATAACCCTTGCCCCAGCAGGAGTTATCCCTCTGGGGAGGTGGAATCTTAGTTTGAGAAGAAGAATCTGGAGGAGTAAGCAAACTTAGAGGAGTGGGTGAAGCTTGGTTTCTCCCCTGAGAGTTGGGAGAAGTTAAAAGGGGATTATTTAGAACATCAGAAGAGTTTTCTTATTCCTCAGGCTTTTGATTATAGGAACTAGACAGATCAGGATTATGATAAAGGACACAAGGGGACCGCAGTCCACTTTCCCATCTTGTTGCAGTAAAGATCTAATTGTAAGATTGTATTATAAACTAGAGACACACTTTCAAGCTATTTTTCCATCCCCCCAACTAAAATTAAAACCAGGTAATATTACAGTAAAACGAAGTTTTCCCTTTCTCAGTCCAGTTGAAAAAAGGGATCCTCCCATGCTGAGCAACCTACAGCCAAGAATGGCAGTCCTAGAAATGAAGTCCAGCATTCTAAAAACATCACTAGGACACGCTTGAAGGAGATTCAGAGCATCCTCTGAATTTCCGTAGAATCTTGTTGACTGATGGGATATTGAGTGTCATCTACTCTCCCACCAGTCCCTGATCAGATTCTCAGCTCGACCTGATCCCTTTGAGCCAATGCCAGCGCATTGCCGGGGCCCTTCTTGAAGGGGATCTGTTGTAGCACTGCGATCTGCTTGAACGTGGCCAGCCCATTAGACTGTCCATTGCAGTGTGTGGACTGCCAGGGCCTGGAGCGAAGGGGTCTAAGGGATGCCAAGAGGAGCCCCCGGAGAAATTGGAGTTGGGTGCTATGCAAAATGCCATGGAGGTCAGGACCTGAGGAGTGGGAGGTGGGAGTATTCCCGGGGGGGATATTTGCACACAGAGCAAGGTGGGAGATTAAACAGCAGAAGAACCTCAAGTCTATCACCCTGCTTCAAGCCGCCAAGGTTTTTACCTTGGGGATCATCTGACCAGTTTATCTGACACAGGCCACAGCGTTTGGCAGTGGCCGAACACAATTTAGGAATGAGGTCCAGAAAATCCTTCCCTAGAAGGGCTCAGAGACATGAAGTGAGAAAGAGAACTCGTTGTGTGAGTAAGGTGGGAAAGAAAAGCATAGTGAAGGGTTCTGTACAGGACAGACAGAGAGAGAGAATCCTTGGGCTCCTTCATGGCTGGAAATCACATTTCTGCCAGCTCCCAAAGAAGAGCACCAGCCATCACCCAAGCATTACTTGTATCTGCACATTCTGAGGGATGCGTCCTGTCACCCTCAATATGAGGGGAGCCATAATCCAGCAAGTGGAACAAGGCTGTGCCCTGTGGGTCTTGAAAAGAAAGAGAAGCAGAGAGCCAGAGAAAGAACACCAAGCTACTCACTATGGTCAACTCTGGGGACCAGGATAAGTCATGTGAAGGAAGGACTCTCACCTTTCTACCCTCGATGCTTCTCAATTATTTTAACTTTCACAAGGAGTGTTCATGCATTTGAAATTTTAAATGAAGGAAAAAAAAAAAGCTACATGTTAACTAACACTAGCCTAATGATGTTGGAAGAAAGGACCAGAAAAGGAGAGAAAGCCAGCTGGGGGTTGTTGATGGCAGCTGGGGGATTCGGCAGGTGAGCACCGAGGTGAGGGGTGGCCAAAGGCCACGTGGTGTGAAGTGAGCTGGTCCAGGAACTGTACAGGTGGTGCAATGTGTACGCTGCTGGAAATACAACAGCAGGGGCAACTCCTGGTTAGGAGTCTTTAGGAAGCTCCTCCAGCCACCAATGATTTGTAAAAATGGGCCAGGGTTCTTCCTGGTCCTTGAGGGACCGAGACTCGGAAGGTACATCTAATGGCAGCTTATTTGGGGGGTGGCCTTCCCCAAGAGGCAATGGGAAGTGAGAAGGAAACTGCTCTCCACCCACCCACCTCCATCCTCAAAGCAAGACACACAGGTCCGAGAAAGAAGTGCGCAGAGAACCGGAGGGATGGAGGTAACAACAAAAGGTTAATTTAGCCAAACTGTGTTCCAATTAGCCTGACATCAGAAATCAACAAAGCACCCTTTTCATCACATCCTGACAAGTGTTAATTGTATCTTTTGTTTGTTTTTTTGTTGTTGTTGTTGTTGTGTTTTTTAGTCTTTGCTAACTTGATTGGCTGAAAATCAATCAACTGTGGCACAGTCGACACTTTCTAAATTACATGCTTACTCAGTTCCTTGGGCTTCCCTGGTGGCTCAGATAATAAAGAATCCACCTGCAATGTGGGAGACCTGGGTCCCATCCCTGGGTCAGGAAGATCCCTGGAGGAGGGCATGGAAACCCACTCCAATATTCTTGCCTGGAGAATCCCATGGACAGACGAGCCTGGTGGGCTACAGTCCATGGGGTCACAAAGAGTTGGACACAACTGAGCAACTAAGCACAGCACTCAGTTTCTTGAGGATCAGACAGTAACTTTTTTTAAAAAAAAAATACTTTATTTTTTTTAAACGCATTTATTTATTTTCATTTTGGGTTGCTCTGAGTCTTCATTATTGTGCACAGGCTTTCTCTAGTTGTGGAGAGCAGGGTGTACTCTCAGTAGCAGTGAGGGACTTATTGCGGTGGCTTTTCTTGTTGCAGAGCACAGGCACATGCTGCTGCTGCTGCTGCTAAGTCGCTTCAGTCGTGGCCGACTCTGTGCGACCCCATAGACGGCAGCCCACCAGGCTCCCCCGTCCCTGGGATTCCACATGGGCTTCAGTAGTTGTGGCTCAAAGGCTCTAGAGTACAGGTTTAGTAGTTGTGGGACATGGGCTTATTTGCTCCTCAACAAGTAGAATCTTCCTGGACCAGAGATCGAACTTGTATCCTCTACATCAGCAGGCAGATTCTTATCCACTGTACCACCAGGGAAGCCCTAAAAATATTTTATTTTTGTTAATTTTTTTATTTGGCTGCACCGGGTCTTAGTCGTGGCGTGCAGAATCTTTAGTTGTAGCATTCGAGATCTTAATTGTGGCATGGGAGATCTTAGTTCCCCAAGCAGGGGTCAAACCCGGGCCCTCTGCTTTGGGAGCTTGGAGTCTTAGCCACTGGACCACCAGAGAAGTCCCCAAATGGTAGTTTTCATCTTCTCATTCCAAGCATGATCTGGGATTAATGATGAAATGTGCCATAGCATTGTTGTTTATTGATATTAAAATAATACAAGGAAATTTATATGTGTATATGTATAACTGAATCACTTTTCTGTACACCTGAAACTAACACAACATTGTAAATCAACTATACTCCAATATAAAATAAAAAGCTAAAGGGTTAAGCATTTTCTGCATTGGTTTAAGGACAGTGAAACTGTGACCGCAAGGCCCACAATAATGCAAATTCAGGTATAACATAGGTGGTAATCGGCTCCCATCATCACCAAAGTTTCGCTCAGGTTATTTCATTAACCCTGCAAAATACAACCCTGCTTTTATTTTAGTATAATCGGGGGACCTACGCTGAAAAGAGTAGGATTTTCTAGTCCTAGATGCTTCCACCAGGGGGCGTCGCTAGACCTCTGAGAGAGACTCGAAGAGACAGCACACAAGGGAGAGGATAGAGGGCCTTCCCCATCAGGATCTGCAACCTATGCTCAGTGGGCCAAAGTGTGCCACTGTGTAAATAAAGTTTTATTGAAGCACAACCGTGCTCATACATTTACGTTTGTCTGTGGTGGCCTTCACACCATAATGGCGGCGTTGAATAGCTGTTTGAGACTGTATAACCCACAATGACGAAAGTATTCTCTATCTTTTCCTTTACAGCTAAAGCTTGCCAAGCCCATTCTAATGCTCCCCCAGAAACGGTCTAGGACACTTACTCATCTGAGAAGGAGCCACCTCAATGGGTGTAGGGAAGCACCACACTGTGAGGTAGGTACCATTATTATCCCCGCTTTACTGAGGCACAGGGACGGCAAAAAAACTTTCCCAGACAATAACTGTTGGAACTAAGATTTGAAACCAGATAGTCTGGTTTCAGACCACCACCTACAAGTTGGGGCTTCCTAAAAGTTCTCAGAAAGGGAAAACAGAAACCAAAAGCAGCCACATACAAAGATTCATAATTTTCAATAGCAACATAGAAAGGCAGGCAAAAAAAGGAAGCAATGCATTCAAATTCTTGAATGAAAAAAATATTTTCAACCTAAAATTCTAGACCCTGATATCTAACAAACAAATATAAGGGCAGAAAAAGACGGTATCCACCATGCAAGCTCTCAAAATAATTTCCCTCAATGAACTCTTTCGTGGGATGCTACTCAATAGGATGCTCTACCAAAATGAAAAATTAAAATTATAAAGAGGAAAACAGAGATCTAGGGGAAAAGGAAAGAGAATTGCTAGGATGAGGATGAAAGGAAATCCAGTGTACTTCAGGCATAGGGAGAGTCTGTTCAGACTGAAAGAAGACGACAAGGGAGCCTCCCAGGTGGAATAAACACCGCTGGGTAACAACCCCAAAGGTTAGCAGCTTACAACAATGAACATTGATTATCTTATAGTTTCTAAGGGTCAAAAATCTGCTTCTGGTTCAGTGTCTTTCATGCAGACAAGGCTGCAGTCATTCGAAGACTTCACAAGAACTGAAGGATCTGCCCATTCATGTGGGTGCCTGGCAAGGGTCCTGAGTTACTTACTTGTCCTGTGGGCCTCTCCAGAAAGGCCACTCACCACATGGGAGCTGGCTTCCTTTAGAGTGCTTGATCCAGCAGAGAAGGGGACAGAGCCCAGGACAGAAGCCTCAATGTCTCTTATATTCTAACCTTGGAACTAACATACCATCACTTCTGCAGTATTCTATCAGTCACCAGTGACCAACCCTTATATGAGGTGCGAGAAGACCACACTAGATGTGAGTATCAAAAGACAGGGATCCCTGGTGCCATCTTGGAGGCTGGCAACTACAGAAGGATTCCCTTTACTGTGGAGTGTAACACAACTCAGTGGTGGAAAACATCTACTTACTGTGCATATGAGTTTGGGGGGTCAGAAATTCAGACAGGGAACAGAGGGGTTGGCTTGTCTCTGCTACCCAATGTCTAGAGCTGGAAGACTCAAACTGTTACTGAGTCCAAGCTCACTCTGCTCGTTGCATAAAAGACCAATAAATCCAGGAGATGAGGTGTTGAGGCAAGGAATACAACTTGATTTTTTTAATAATATTTTTTATTTATTTATGGCTGTGCTGAGTCTTCCTTGCCACACAGACTTTTCTCTACTGTGGCCAGTGGGGGCTACTCCCCAGTCACAGCACACAGGCTTCTCTTGCTGCAGAGCACAGGCTCTGGGGTGTGTGGGCTTCAGTAGTTGCGGCTCCCGGGCTCTAGAGCACAGGCTCGATAGCTGGGTTACACAGGCTTTGTTGCTCTGCAGCATGTAGGATCCTCCCAAATCAGGGACTGAACCCGTATCTCCTACACTGACAGGCAGATTCTTTACCACTGAGACAGTAGGGAAGCCCAAGGCAAGGAGTGTGACTTTATTCAGAAAGCCAGCTGACCGAAAAGATGGCAGACTAATGTCTCAAAATAACCATCTTATGGGGGGTCTGGATGGCAGGTTCTTTTATAGAACTGAGAGGGAGAGGAGGTGAGGAAGTAAAGTACAAAGGTCATAAGTCTCGCAGATATCTCCTGGAATGGCCGGCCTTGAAGAGGAGATGTGCTCATTTCTTCTTTTCTGCAGGCTTGAACAGGTGGGCAGCTGTGAGCTGAATGAAAGAACTTTAACAGTCAGGCAGAGAACCCTGCTTCTCTGAGATAGGGCATTATGTATGATTATAATAACAAAAGCAATGATAAGCAAAGGTTAAAGTCAAAGAAACAGATCCAACATGGAGTCACAACTGGCTCACAGTCTTAGAGAAGCCTGAGGGCTGTAATTATCTGAGGGGTCATTTACTTACCTGTCTGGTGGTTGCTGCTGGCTGTCAGCTGGGGGTCTCAGGCCTCACTATGTGCTCTGCCTATCTGGGCCGGTTTGGGCTTTCTCTCAGTAGTGACCGGCTTCTAAGAGTAAGAGCCTTAAGAGAGACAGCCAAGAGAAAACAAGCTGTCTTTTTATGTCCTGGTGTCAAAAACCACACACTGTCACTTCTACCGCAATCTGTCACAGTAATCACAGGCTCCCACCCAGGTTCAAGAAAAGTCAGATAGACACTGCCTTTGATGTGTAGTGAAAAGATTCTGGAAGAGCTTGTGGGAGAGGAAATATTGCTGTGGCCAGTTTTGCAAAATACAATTGACTGCAGAGGTCTTGGGAAGGTGGAGGATGAGTGATAAATTACCCGCTGTGCTTGAAGGTGAAGATATTACTGAGAAGCTGTTGATGTAGGCAGAACTACATGAGTGTGTTGAAAGCACAGTAAAATAAAAGGATTATTCACTCCAGGGAAAACAAAAACTTACACAAGAAGGAAAGGGAAGCATAGTATATTACATGGGTTAGCTTATATGGTATTTATATTGCTATACTAGTGTAAACACTGAACATTATTTAACCAAACCTTGTGCTGTGATGAAGTTAAAGATGGGACCGGAAATGAATGAAGAGTGTGTAAAAGAGTTAAATCCTTTACATTAGGAAGTCAGTAAATAATATTGTGATATGGTAATAGCATCAGTTCAGTTGAGTTAAGTCACTAAGTCATGTCCAACTCTTTGTGACCCCATGGACTGCAGCATTCCAGGCTTCCCTGTCCATCACCAACTCCCAGAGCTTGCTCAAACTCATGTCCATTGAATCAGTGATGCCATCCAACCATCGCATCCTCTGTCATCCCCTTCTCCTCCTGCCTTCAATCTTTCCCAGCATCAGGGTCTTTTCCAATGAGTCTGTTCTTCACATCAGGTGGCCAAACTATTGGAGTTTCAGTCTCAGCCTCAGTCCTTCCAATGAATATTCAGGACTAATTTCCTTTAGGATTGACTGCTTTGATTTCTTGCAGTCCAGGGGACTCTCAAGAGTCTTCTCCAACACCACAGTTCAAAAACATCAGTTCTTTGGCTCTCAGCTTTCTTTATAGTCCAACTCTCACATCCATACATGACTACTGGAAAAACCATAGCTTTGACTAGATGGACCTTTGTCAGCAAAGTAATGTCTCTGCTTTTTATGATATGGTAGTATCATAAGAAATATATATTTGGAAACTTTCCTAGGGTCTGTCCAGTGGTTAAGAATTTGCTTTGCAATGCAGGAGACAAGAGTTCAATCCTTGGTTAGGGAACTAAGATCCCACATGCCACAGAGCAACTAAGCCCAAGTGCCACAATAATACTGAAGGCTGCCTGCTCTGGAGCCCATGTACCACAGCTAGAGAGTCCATGCGCTGCAATGAAAGATCCCACAGATGCAACTAAGACCCAACACAGCCAAATAAATAACAAATAAAATGTAAAAATAATAGAAGAAATACACATTTGGTCTCCGTCCCCAGTTCTGGCACAGAGATCCTAAAACCCTCGAAATTCCCTGAGTGATGAGATAAAGGAAGTATCTTTTGTTGTTCATAATAAGAGTTTATGCAAATAAGGTGACTCAGTAGGTCCCTAAATGGGTTTCAGATGGGGGCCGGTTGCTGGAGAAACCAACCGTGGGGTTAAAGGGTTAGAATCACAGAATTAAAAGTTGGGATTTCCCCTGACCTCTAGGAAAGGGAAAGGAGCTGGGGATTGAGTTAATCACTAATGGCCTGTGATTTAATCAATTGTGCCTCCATAAAACCCTAAGCAATGGTGTTTGGAGAGCTTTCGGGCTGGTGAGTACATCGAGGTGCTGGGAAGGGGGTGTGCCTGCAGCTTCACTGCCCCTTGACTTTGTTGCCCCAGGCCTTGCTCTGTACATCTCTTTCATTTGTCTGTTCCTCAGATGTACAGATGGATTTAGAAAAGGCAGAGGAACCAGAGATCAAATTGCCAACACCCATTGGATCATCGAAAAAGCAAGAGAGTTCCAGGAAAACATCTACTTCTGTTTTATGGACTACACCAAAGACTTTGACTGTGTGGATCACAATAAAATGTGGGAAATTCTTAAAGAGATGGAAATATCAGACCACCTATCTGACTCCTGAGAAATCTGTATGCAGGTCAAGAAGGAACAGTTAGAATCGGACATTGAACAACAGACTGGTTCAAAATCAGGAAAGGAGTACATCAAGGCTGTATATTGTCAACCTGCTTATTTAATTTATATGCAGAGTACATCAAGCAAAATGCCAGGCTGGATGAAGCACAAACTGGAATCAAGATGGAGAAATATCAATAACCACAGACACATGATGACTCCACCCTATGGCAGAAAGTGAAGAACTACTAAAGAGCCTCTTTCTTGATGAAAGGAAAAGAGGAGAGTGAAAAAGTTGGCTTAAAACTCAGCATTCAGAAAACTAAGATCATGACATCCAGTCCCATCACTTAATGGGAAATAGATAGGGAAACAATGGAAACAGTGACAGACTTTAGTTTCTTGGGCTCCAAAATCACTGCAGATGGTGGACTGCAGCCATGAAATTAGACGCTTGTTCCTTGGAAGAAAAGCTATGAACAACCTAGACAGCATATTAAAAAGCAGAGACATTACTTTGCTGACAAAAGTCCATCTAGTCAAAGCTATGGTTTTTCCAAAAGTCATGTATGGATGTGAGAGTTGGACTATGAAGAAAGCTGAGTGCCAAAGAACTGATGCTTTTGAACTGTGGTGTTAGAGAAGACTCTTGAGAGTCCCTTGGACTGCAAAAGATCAAAACAGTCAATCCTAAAGAAAATCAGTCCTGAATATTCATTGGAAGGACTGAGGCTGAGACTGAAACTCCAATAGTTTGGCCACCTGATGTGAAGAACAGACTCATTGGAAAAGACCCCGATGCTGGGAAAGATTGAAGGCAGGAGGAGAAGGGGATGACAGAGGATGCGATGGTTGGATGGCATCACTGACTCGATGGACATGAGTTTGAGTAAGCTCTGGGAGTTGGTGGAGGACAGGGGAGCCTGGCGTGCTGCAGTCCATGGGGTCACAAAGAGTCAGACACGACTGAGCGACTGAACTGAACTGAGTTGTATCCTTCACAAGAATTGAAACTAGTAAGTAAACTTTTCCTTAGTTTTATGATCCATCCTAGCAAATTACTGAACTGAAGGAGGGGGCTGTGAGAACCCCTGATTTATAGCCAACCAGTCAAAAGTACAAGAGGTTGACTGCTGACTGGCTTCTTAAGAGGAGACAGTCTTGTAGCACTGAGCCCTTAATCTGTGTGACCTGCTTCCCAGGTGGCTCAGTGGTAAAGGACCCGCCTGCCAGTGCAGGAGACATAAGAGGTGTGGCTTCAACTCTGGGTCCGGAAGACCCCCCACCCCCGGAGGAGGGCCTGGCAACCCACTCCAGTTATTCTTGCCTGGAGAATCCCATGGGCTCCTCCTCCCCTCCAGAGGAGCCTGGAGGGCTACGGTCCATACAGTCTCAAAGAGTCAGACATGACTGAAGCTACTTAGCACGCAGGTACATACAGGGCTAACTCCAGGTTGAGGGTGTCAGAGTTTACTGAAGTGTGGGACAGCTAGCCAGTGTCAGAAAATTGGTTGGTGGGGGTGGGGATGGGAAAAGCCCATGTGTGTGTCAAGAGCCGTTCCATGGGTAGAAACGGATCATGGCAGTAGTATCTATAACTGAAAAGATAAGAAACTGCAGCAGAGACATAGATTTATAAATATGGAGGTAAATCAGAGAAGAAATGGCCAAAGAATTTAAGGGATAAGCCTCTCTAAACTGGGATTGGGTGGGTGGAGGAGGAGACCACGGGTTTCTGTCTTGAACTTGGTGCATAACTGGGCTTTCATATCCCATCTCCTATCCTGTTTACCACGTTGAGGCCTCTGCAGTCTGTGACCTTCAGGACACTGTGTCACCCTCTGATGGACCCCAACATGGCCTTTTCAGAGTCCTCAATTTATGAGACACACCACCCAACTCAGCTTCTCAGAGGGCCACAAGCCCAAATGCAGACTCAAAAGCCATCTACCAGGAGTTGGCCTACCCCTCCCACTAGGCTAGGAACTCCTTCCCTCCCAGCTTTGGTACACAGGATGAGGGCTTCCCCGGTGGCTCAGGAGTAAAGAATCTGCCTGTGCTAAAGTGATAAAGAATCTACCTGCCAGTGTAGGAAACACAGGTTTGATCCCTGACCCGGGAAGACCACCTGGAGAAGGAAATGGCAACCCACTTCAGTATTCTTGCCTGGGAAATTCTGTGGACAGAGGAACCTAGTGGGGGATTCCATGGGGTCACAAAGTGTCAGATGCAACTGAGCACACACACACACACACACACGCACATGATGTTAAATTTTCTTATTCTTTTTAAAATATAGTTGACTTACAATGTTGTGATAGTTTCTGGTATACAGCTGCTGCTGCTGCTAAGTTGCTTCAGTCGTGTCCGACTCTGTGCGACCCCAGAGATGGCAGCCCACCAAGCTCCGCAAATTACAGTAGGACCTTCTTGTTTATCTATTTTATTTTAAAAATTTAAGGTATAATCTAGAAAGTAAAAGTCTCCCCTCCCCAGACCTCTATCCCACTGCTCAGAAGTAGCAGTATTAACAGTTTCTTGGGTGTTTTTCATATAAGTATCAATGTGTAGTGTTTGTAATTTTTAAAATAACCATTTTTAGAGCTTCAAAAAAATTATAAATCAATGTCCAGTCCCTACCAGACTCTCTGTTATGAGTGTAAGGAAAATACCTAGAGAACTTAACAATGTTTTCATCTTCATGAAGGATTTATGTTCTCAACTGTGGGACAGAAACCAGTATGATCTTTGACACCCAGAGAACTGCAGTCAACCTCTCCAGTATACCCCCCTTAGCTAATGTCAAAGGCATGATTCTTAAAACATCAAAATTTAGGAAATCGCACAAAAATAACACATTAAAAATACAAATGCTTGCTTTATATTGCTGGTACATGTTGGTTAGAGAAAAATCAGGCCAAAAGCATGTTCAGGATATATTTTTTAATGCACTATATTGACATACTATGCATTAACTATTTCTAGGCAGCTTCTTCAGTATGCTGCTTGGAGGAGGAAGGGTAATAAGATGGAAGTTTTGGAAATTACAGGGAAATGTATTTTTCTAGAATTGGCACAGTATCAGACAGGAATTGTATTCAGCAGCTAGTAACAGAGATCCAGTTGCAGTGAGTTAAGACATTTTAGGGTTTATTCTCTGATGTGAAAAGCTAGAACAAGCATGGCAGCTCCTCAAAGTTATTTGGAATTCAGGCTCCTCTGATTCAAGTATCACACAGGAATTGTATTCAGCAGCTAGTAACAGAGATCCAGTTGCAGTGAGTTAAGACATTTTAGGGTTTATTCTCTGATGTGAAAAGCTAGAACAAGCATGGCAGCTCCTCAAAGTTATTTGGAATTCAGGCTCCTCTGATTCTTTGCATATAACTTCAAACCTCAAGGTCAAGCTTTTTCATGTTCATATTATAGCTATGGAGCTCATGTTCTAATTGGGCAGAAGAAGAGGAAGGGGAAAAAGTGGTTGTCCCTTGAAGCTTAAATTATTGCCCTTTAAAGAGCTTTAAAGACCTGTTTACAGCTCATTGACCATCCTTAACTGCAAAGAAACTGAAGAAATGTTGACTTTTAGCTGGGCACTTTGCCACTCCAAATAAAATCAGCTTTTTATTTTTAAAGCAAGGGGAAGTAGAGAGGCTACAATAGGCATCTAGCAATCTCTGCATTGGTGCCTTCTCCAAGAAAAGGTATAACTTTGCTCTGGTAGGCACAAAACTTTTAATTTTCCCAAATGTCTTATAACTCTAGAATCTCCCTGCTACATGGAGGGCACCATTCTACAAACAGATGAGCAGATCAAAAACCTGTGAGTCATCTTTGATTCTTCTTTGGCCTTGCATGCAAACCATGAGCATGTTTTGTTGACACTACCTCCAGGAGATGTCCCCTGCCTTTCTAAATCAAACATCCTTGGTCACCATGATCCAAGCCACCCCTACGCCTGTATTCTGGTCTTCTTGCTTCTGCTCTCTCTTTGTCTTAGTGGCAAATCCCTAGGATTTCCCAGACCTACAGAATCATGATTTCTAAAAAAAGTCCCCAAGAAGCTGCATTTTAACTAAACCCTTGGGTAATTCTTTTATTCTTATTACCACTATATAAAAATAGCATCAGTTCAGTTCAGTTCAGTTGCTCAGTCATGTCTGACTCTTTGCGACCCCATGAATCGCAGCACGCCAGGCCTCCCTGTCCATCACCAACTCCCGGAGTTCACTCAAGCTCACGACCATCGAGTCGGTGATGCCATCCAGCCCTCTCATCCTCTGTCATCTCCTTCCCCTCCTGCCCCCAATCCCTCCCAGCATCAGAGTCTTTTCTAATGAGTCAACTCTTTGCATGAGGTGGCCAAAGTACTGGAGTTTCAGCTTCAGCATCGGTCCTTCCAAAGAACACCCAGGATTGATCTCTTTTAGAATGGGCTGGTTGGATCTCCATGCAGTCCAAGGGACTCTCAAGAGTCTTCTCCAACACCACAGTTCAAAAGCATCAGTTCTTTGGCTCTCAGCTTTCTTCACAGTCCAACCCTCACATCCCTACATGACCGACCATAGGAAAAACCATAGCCTTGACTAGATGGACCTTTATTGGCAAAGTAATATCTCTGCTTTTGAATATGCCATCTAGGTTGGTCATAACTTTCCTTTCAAGGAGTAAGTGTCTTTTAATTTCATGGCTGTAATCACCATCTGCAGTGATTTTGGAGCCCAAAAAAATAAAGTCTGACACTGTTTCCACTGTTTCCCCATCTATTTCCCATGAAGTGATGGGACCAGATGCCATGATCTTCATTTTCTGAA
>SJYT01022873.1:52025-74073 GCA_006410635.1 Cephalophus harveyi
CTTATATCTTTCCTTTTCTCCTTTGCTTTTCACTTCTCTTCTTTTCACAGCTATTTGTAAGGTCTCCCCAGACAGCCATTTTGCTTTTTTGCATTTCTTTTCCATGGGGATGGTCTTGATCCCTGTCTCCTGTACAATGTCAGGAACCTCCGTCCATAATTCATCAGGCACTCTATCTATCAGATCTAGTCCCTTAAATCTATTTCTCACTTCCACTGTATAATCATAAGGGATTTGATTTAGGTCATACCTGAATGGTCTAGTGGCTTTCCCTATTTTCTTCAATTTAAGTCTGAATTTGGCAATAAGGAGTTCATGATCTGAGCCACAGTCAGCTCCTGGTCTTGTTTTTGCTGACTGTATAGAGCTTCTCCATCTTTGGCTGCAAAGAATATAATCAATTTGATTTCGGTGTTAACCATCTGGTGATGTCCATGTGTAGAGTCTTCTCTTGTGTTGTTGGAAGAGGGTGTTTGCTATGACCAGTCCATTCTTTTGGCAAAACTCTATTAGCCTCTGCCCTGCTTCATTCTGTATTCCAAGGCCAAATTTGCCTGTTACTCTAGGTGTTTCTTGACTTCCTACTTTTGCATTCCAGTCCTCTATAATGAAAAGGACATCTTTTTTGGGTGTTAGTTCTAAAAGGTCTTCTTAGAACCGTTCAACTTCAGCTTCTTCAGTGTTACTGGCTGGGGCATAGACTTGGATTACTGTGATATTGAATGGTTTGCTTTAGAAAAAAACAGAGATCATCCTGTCATTTTTGAGATTGCATACAAGTCCTGCATTTTGGACTCTTTTGTTGTCCATGATGGCTACCCCATTTCTTCTGAGGGATTCCAGTCTGCAGCAGTAGATATAATAGTCATCTGAGTTAAATTCACCCATTCCAGTCCACTTTAGTTTGCTGATTCCTAGAATGTCGACGTTCACTCCTGCCATCTCCTGTTTGACCACTTCCAATTTGCCTTGATTCATGGACCTGACATTCCAGGTTCCTATGCAGTATGCTCTTTACAGCATCAGACCTTGCTTCTATCAGCAGTCACATCCACAACTGGGTGTTGTTTTTGCTTTGGCTCCATCCCTTCATTCTTTCTGGACTTATTTCTCCACTGATCTCCAGTAGCATATTGGGCACCTACCAACCTGGGGAGTTCCTCTTTCAGTGTCCTATCATTTTGCCTTTCCATACTGTTCATGGGGTTCTAAAATGTACCATTTTAAGGCTTATAATTTAATGACATTATATGCATTCACAGTATGGCTCCATCCCTTCATTCTTTCTGGAGTTATTTCTCCACTGATCTCCAGTAGCATATTGGGCACCTACCAACCTGGGGAGTTCCTCTTTCAGTTCCTATCATTTTGCCTTTCCATACCGTTCATGGGGTTCTAAAATGTACCATTTTAAGGCTTATAATTTAATGACATTATATGCATTCACAGTGTAGTACAACCCTCACCACCATCTACTTTCAGAACTGTTTTCATCACCACAAGTGGAAACCTCATACCCATTAAGCAGTCAAAATCCATTCTTCCTGTCCCCGGGCATAAATTTGCTTTCTGTCCCTATGGATTCACCTCCTCTGGACCTTTCATATTAATGGAATTATACACTATGTGGCCTTTTCCATATGGTTCCTTCCATTTAGCATAATGTTGTCAAGGTTCATCCATTGGTAGCATATGTCAGTACTTCACTCGCTTTTATGGCCAAGTAACATTCCATCGTATGGAAATATCACATTTTGTATATTCTTCTTTTGGGGGTTGCTTCTACCTTTTGGCTATTGTGAATAACACTACTAAGAACATTTAAGTACAAGTGTTTGTTTTCAATTCTTTGGGGTATATACCTAGGAGTGGAATTTCTGGGTCATATCAATTTCACATTTCAAGTTATTGAGGAACTGCCAAACCCTTCTTCCTTTCTGCCCCTTTATTTATTCTCCACACAGCAACCAAAGCAACTTCTTTAAATTTAAAATAGACCATCCTACAGGCCCACATAAAACTCTCCAACAATTTCCCACTTCTCTTAGAATAAAATCCAACTTCATTATATTGCGGGCTTCCCTGGCAGTTCAGCCGGTAAAGAAGCTGCCTGCAATGCAGGAGACCTGGGTTTGATCCCTGGATTGGGAAGTTCCCCTGGAGGAGGGACAAGCTATCCGTTCCATTATTCTTAGGCTTCCATGCTGGTTCAGATGGTAAAGAATTTGCCTGCAATGTGGGAGACCTGGATTTGATCCCTGGATTGGGAAGTTCCCCTGGAGGAGGGCATTGCAACCCACTCTAGTACATAACATGGCCTCTGCCCCTCTTTCCAATGTGTCTCTTAACTCTCTCTCCTCACTTCTAAACACTCTCTGTTCCTGCCTCAGGACCTTTGCACTTGCTCTACCCACTGGCTAGAGTACTCTTTCTCCTAATCTTTCCATGGGAAACTTGCTCTCAGCCTTGAGGCCCTACCTCAAGCAACACCTCCTTAGAGAACACTTCACTGACCACCTTATCTAAACCAGCCCCATCCCACCCTCAATCACTGCCTATAAAATCACCATAGGAAAGTAAAATGGTGATTTTATAGGCAGCAATTGAGGGTGGGATAGGGCTGGTTTAGATAAGGTGGTCAGTGAAGTGTTCTCTAAGGAGGTGTTGCTTGAGGTAGGGCCTCAAGGCTGAGAGCAAGTTTCCCATGGAAAGATTAGGAGAAAGAGTACTCTAGCCAGTGGGTAGAGCAAGTGCAAAGGTCCTGAGGCAGGAACAGAGAGTGTTTAGAAGTGAGGAGAGAGAGTTAAGAGACACATTGGAAAGAGGGGCAGAGGCCATGTTATGTACTAGAGTGGGTTGCAATGCCCTCCTCCAGGGGAACTTCCCAATCCAGGGATCAAATCCAGGTCTCCCACATTGCAGGCAAATTCTTTACCATCTGAACCAGCATGGAAGCCTAAGAATAATACCTTACAGCACTTACCTTTATCTGAACTTAACTTTTTAATACACATTTGGTTGCACTGTCTGCCTCCTTCTAGAACACCAGCTCCCTGACAGTGAAATTGTTTGTTTTGCTAATCCCTGTAACACCTGCTTTCAGTTCAGTGCCTGGCAAGCCAGAGGGTTAATGAATATTAATAATTAATTAAGGACTTCCTCGCTGGTACAGGGGATTAGGAGTCCACCTGCCAATCCCTCATCCAGGAAGATTCCAGGTACCGCAGAGCAGCTGGAGCCCAGGCCCCACAACTGCTGAGCCCGCGCTGTAGAGCCTGCGAACTGCAAACACTGAGCCCGCGTGCAGCTGCCGAAGCGCAGGCCCCTGGAGCCGGTGCTTGGCAACGGGAGAAGCCACCACAATGAGAAGCTTGTGCACGGCCACGAAGAGGAAGCCAGCCCCCGCTCAAGGCAACTACAGAAAGCCTGCGTGCAGCAAGGAAGACTCAGTGCAGCCAAAAATAAATAAATAAGAAATTAAAATAATAATAAAAATCAACTAAATAATCACTTGCTCAAAACTGAATCTGAAAATTTTGCTCAGATTTAGGATAGAGATTGGTAGAGGTTTCAATAAAAAGTCAGTGATCTGAGTATTAAATAGTTTTGTGGATTACTTCTGTGCTGGGAAGTGACAAGTAGATCTCTTGAATATCAAGTTAGAATCTATGGCAGTACAATTACAAAAATTCATATATGAAATTGAAGGAAAGTCAGGAGAATGTTTAATTAAAAGAAACACTTAATGATTAGAAACTAGCAGTGTCTCAGTAGATATAATAGCTTGATGATTAAGAGCAAGCACCATGGACTTCACTTAGTAGCTCCATGACCTTGAGAATACGTTACATTCATAATGTGGACTTAATAAAAAATACCTACTCACAGGCTTATTGTAAGAATTAAATAAGGTAATGCTTGTGAAAGACTTGCGCTTCCCTGGTGACTCAGAGGTTAAAGCGTCTGCCTCCAATGTGGGAGACCTGGGTTCGATCCCTGGGTCGGGAATATCCTCTGGAGAAGGAAATGGCAATCCACTCCAGTATTCTTGCCTAGAGAATCCCATGGACGGAGAAGCTTAGTAGGTTATAGTCCACGGGGCCGCAAAGAGTCAGACACAACTGAGCGACTTCACCTTACCTGTGAAAGATTTAGCTCAATAAGAAGGAGCCGTTATTACTGATATGCCTTAGTAGCTACAAATTAGTAAAAATATAACATGTCAAATGATATAGTTTAGAGTGATGTGGTTATTAGAAAACTTTGGTAATCAATGAAAAAGGAATCTTAATATCTATGTTTTACCCATAGGTTATGTGAACTCACCATTCAATTTCTTTGACAAAAGTCTGTTGAGCATTTACAGACAACTGTTGGGTTCAGAAATACAGACACTGTTCCTTCTCTTAAGAAAACAACATTCTTAGGTGAAGGCCATCAAAAAGAGATAATTCTGGTTTGGATAGCTTTAAGAAACTTCCAGTATTTCCAAACCCTGATGTCCATCAGGAATGATATTCTGGGGAGTTGAGTTTTTAAACATAGTCTGGTAGACACTACAGTTCTCTCCCAGATTCCTTCTCCTCTCCTAAAAATCAGAACTTTTAGCTATGCATTTGACCACCTCAAATAAAGACTACATTTCCCAGCTTCTCTTGCATCTAAGTAGACTAAGTTCCGGCTGATGGATCTGAGAAAAAGTAATACACACAGCCTCCAGGAAATGCACTGCGGTGGGAAGGTCTCTCCCTATTCACCTTTCCTCTCTTCCCATTGGCTGGAATGCAGAAGACACACTGTGGGCCATTTGGCCCATGTAGTGGACAACAGCTTCCTAGGAATGGCAGAACAGCAATGTGGAAGGAATCTGGCCTCCTAACAGACATCCAGAGCAGAGCTGTCATGCCATCTTTGACTTTTATGTGAGAGGGAAATAAATGTCTATTTTGTTTGAGCCATTATTATTCAGAGTCTCTGTCTCCTGAAAACAAATCTATTTCCAAAATACATATATACCAAATTCCTGGTCCTACCTCTGCAAACTTTTATTGTAGGAGGTCTATGATGAAGCCCAAGTATCTTTATTTTTTTAAGTTTCCCAGGGAATTTATTTTGATGTTTCAACAGTTTGGGGAGCCACTGAGTTGCAAATGGCTCAAAAAAGCAATACTAGAAAAGGTCTTGAATAATAAGTAGGAATTAACCAGGCAAAGTCTGGGGGGAAAAGTTAGTCCAAGGAAAGAGGAAAGCCAGAATCACTGAGAAAACACATCGTGCCAGTGAGTAAAAACCTCGAATGTTTAACTGCTTCAGTCGTGTCTGATTCTTTGCTACCTCATGAACTATAGCCCACAAGGCTCTTCTGTCCATGGGATTTTCCAGGCAAGAGTACTGGGGTGGGTTGCCATTCCCTTCTCCAGGGAATCTTCCTGACTCAGAGATGGAACCCAGGTCTCCTGCATTGTAGGTGAATTCTTTACCATCTGAGCCACCAGGGAAGCCCTTAGCACTTCTAGAACATTGAATAATAGGCATGCAGGAATAACAGATGAAGCTAAGAAGAATGCAGTGAGTGAAGTGAAAATCACTCAATCATGTCCAACTCCTTGCAACTCCATGGACTGTACAGTCCATGGAATTCTCCAGACCAGAATACTGAAGTGGGTAGCCTTTCCCTTCTTCAGAGGATCTTCCCAACCCAGGGATTGAACCCAGCTCTCCTGCATTGCAGATGGATTCTTTACCAGCTAAGCCACCGGGGAAGCCCAAGAATACTGGAGTGGGTAGCCTATCACTTCTCCAGAGAATCTTCCTGACTCAGGAATTGAACCGGGTGTCCTGAATTGCAGGCAGATTTCTTTACCAGCTAAACCAGCAGGAAAGCCCTAAGAAGACTGCACAGGTAATGCCATCACAGAGGACCTGGGCAGCTACCGAAATACTAGACCTTAGAGGTTAAAGCGTCTGCCTGCAATGCGAAAGACCTGGGTTCGATCCCTGGGTCAGGAAGAACCCCTGGAGAAGGAAATGGCAACCCACTCCAGTATTCTTGCCTGGAGAATCCCATGGACAGAGGAGCCTGGTGGGCTACAGTCCACGGGGTCACAAAGAGTCAGACACGACTGAGCAACTTCACACTATAAGTTGTGGAAAACTGTTTAAGAGCTTAAAGGAGAAGAGTGATCCAATCAGACTTTTGTTTTTGTTTTAAACTGTTTTAACATCTTAGGACATTTGCCTTTATATGTCTATATAATTTTTACAGGACTTTCTGGGTGGCTCAGTCAGTAAAGAATCTGCCTGCAATCCAGGAGACACAGGAGATGCAGGTTCGATCCCTGGGTCAGGAAGATCTCCTGGAGAAGGAAATGTCAAACCACTCCAGTATTCTTGCCTGAAAATCCCATGGACAAAGGAGCCTGATGGGCTACAGCCCATGGGGGTCAAAAAGAGTCAGACACGACTTAGTGACTAAACCACCACAATTTTTACAAATGGGGTTAGGATGTATATATTGTTGCCTTTTAATGACAATAAATATTCATCTGCAGCTTCATTCTAAATAGATAAATACCACCTCATTTTATGAATATGTATTAATTTTAACCAGTCCCATTATGATGGCTTCATTCTGCTTCAGTTTTAGCTAAGCTGGAGCTATATTTCCAAGAATTCCCTTCCCTATAGCCTGGGTTGTAGTTGGCCATGAGAAAAATGTACGTAGGATTGGGCGGGCAGAAGTGAGAGAGCAGACGTTTTTATGCTCTTAAGGCCGGTGAGGGCCCTGTGGCCACTCACGCGGACTGCAGTGCCTCTGCTGGCTCACCTCGTTGGTGTGGGTGAGACCCAGCTCCTCCGGCAACTCTGGGTCTCCTTCGGCTTCTCCAAATCCTGAAAGAAGCAGGTGAAGGATGCCAGCTTCTCCTGCCAATTACTCACATCATCAAGACAGCAGGTGGTAACCGAGGCATGTTCCACTCTGTCCTCACAGGCTCCTGCTCATCTCTGCATTCCCCGACTTCAGGTGTGTTTTTTCTTCCCAGGTGTTGACATCAGGCCCAACACCAGATTCAGAAAACCCTCCCCCTTGCATCCTGACTAGCTGACCACTGATGACCTCAGATGAGCAACGTCTGAGCTCTATAGTAAGTCCTTCAGTCCCTTTCATCCTTAACGGTTGTACTTCTCTGATGAAACTCCAACTGAACCCTAACCCTCTATGTTCATCGGGTTCTCCGGGAATCAGACCCTGAGGCAGACAGAGGAATGCCACTGGGAGAAACATCTGGGAAGATAAGACAGTGAGGAAGCAGGACTGGTCCAATGGCGCCTTTGCAAACTTGGCAAAGAAAGGTTCAGCCATGTCAGCAGGGAATCTGGAGCCGTTTCTGCTAGAGGAGCTCGGCTGATAAGCAAAATTCTCAGGCCCTTGCACCTTGCTCGGTCCTCAGCAGCCAGGACTGCCTCAGAATAGTGTGGCCTCTGCGTGAGAGTAAGGTGGATCCCAAGCAGGTCAAAGCTGGAATCTGCCAGCCCCAGCACTCTCTGAAGTCAAGGGCAAGTTCATTCTTGAAGGGACCCCGCCGCGCTGCACCCCACAGCTGCCCCACCCACAGGCACATGGTTAATTGACTCCGGTTTTTCATGCTGTTATAAACAAGACTTAGGTGAATAATCTGGTAGTTCAATCTTTTTGCACATCCATAATTATTTACTTAGGATTAATTCCTAGGAATGAGAGTTCTGAGTCAAAGAGGAGGAGGGCCAGTTTTGAGGCTTTTGATTTATGAAAGCAGAGTGATCCTTAGGAGAGTCATGGTTTTAATCAGACTTTAATGAACATTGAGGCTGAATATTTATATACGATTTTAGACATTTGTATTTCTTTTTAAAATCGTCTTGTTCATTTCCTTGCCTATATGATATTCATCATTTAAAAGAATTTGAAGGAGCTATTTATATGTAAAAGATTTTAACCCCATGTTTAATATATATTAATAGAATGCAAAGGATCCTTCAGTTTGCCCTTTAACTTCTTTCATGTTTCTTTGGATACACAGAATTTTTATATATTTAGTACTATTAATAGTTTCCTTGGTGATTATTCTTAGAAAAGGCTTGTCCACTCAAGATGATATTAATATTCCATTATATCCTTTTTTATTTTAAGTCGCTTATTTAATTTTGTGATGTGATTGGGGGGATCTAATATATAAATATATAATGTTTTATCGTACTGTATAAACTCTGTGTGTGTGTGGCTGTACTTTCTTTTTTGTTCCACTGGTCTTTCTGTAGCAATATCCCCACTGTCTTAAATATTTTGGTTTCAGGACTTCTGTGGTGGTCCAGTGGCTAAGACCCCACGCTTCCACTGCAAAGGACATGGGTTTGATCCCTCATTGGGGAACTAAGATCCCACATGTCAAAAAAAAGTTTGGTTTCATAATAAATATTAACTTTTAAAACCTATGTTAAGCATATACAAATATGTTAAGCATAACATGTGCTATTTAACATAACTATGTTTTAATTATGTAGATTTCATGATGGCTATTAACTATTTAACATAACTATGTTTTAATAATATTTATTTCATGATCATGTTCATTGGTAAGGTAAGGTCCATCTTAAAATTCATTTTAAAAAAATATCCACCTCCCGGGCTTCCCTGGTGGCTCAGTGGTAAAGAACCCACCTACAGGAGACACGGGTTCAACCCCTGATCCAGGAAGGTCCCACATGCCTTGAGACAACTAAGCCTGTGGGCCACAACTATTGAGCCTGTGCTGTAGAGCCCAGGAGCCACAGCTACGGAGCCCACGTGCCACAATTACCGAAGCCCACATGCTCTAGAAACCAGACTCCGCAACAAGAGAATCCACCAAAATGAGGAGCCCACTCACCACAACTAGAGAATAGCCCCTCTCGCCAAAAGCCTGCACAACAGTGAAGACCCAGCACAGCCAAAAATAAATCATTTTCTTGAAAATCCACTTCCCTTCCCTGTAAGATTATGTGTCTGCTCCTAAATCCACATGTGACAAGTAAAAGATGGCCTTAAATCCTTTAAAACTCCTCTGCTCCAGAGAGGGAGTCCATCTCCTCTCTGCTTGTGGGCTCTGTGACTGGTTTGTCTGGTACATTAGGGTGGAAGTGATGTTTCCAGTTCCCGGCTTTTCCACTTCCTGTCTCCAGGGACCCCGTCTCTGGGAGCCCTGAGCTGCCATGGAGGAAGCCACGACCTTCATACTGCCATGCCAGGGAGCCCAGCCTTCAAGCCATCCCCACCAAGGTGCCAGACCTGTGAGGAAAGCCAAGTCAGACCCTTCAGACCAGCCTGTGGCCAACCAAATACAACAGAGTGGCCTCAGTCAAAGTTAACACCACGTGCTGCAGAAGAATTGCCCCGCTGAGCCCTGCCCTGATGCACAGAATTGTCAGGTATAATAAAATGCTGGCTGTTTTAAGCTAAGTTTTTGGGTGACTTGCTATACAGATACTGTTCTATCATGTGATAGAACATCATGACTCCCTGGCGGGGGAGTACACTGTCCTGCCCTGTGGACCTCAGGTTGGAGTGTGGCTTGCTTTGGCCAATGGTATCCAAATAGACAAATCCTAAGGCAGGTCCACAGAGAAACTTAGCCTTGTTTCCTGCAGATCTTTTGCTTTCCTTCTGCCATGAGGAAAGCCCCTGAGAGGGGCTGCTCCTTCAGCCTGGGTCCTACAGCATGAAGCCATGTGGAGCCAAGGAGGGCTGACCCACAGCTAACAACATACAGGGTAAACGAGGAATAAACTCTTGCTGTCTTAAGCCATCAACATTAGGAGTTTTCCATTATCACACTCACATTTAGAATAATACGCTACACAACTGTTATTTCTCTCTTTTCATCACTATTGGGAAAGCCTGTGTCTCATGATAAAATCTGAAAATGCCAGATATTCACTTCTCTAGCCTCTCTTACAGCCAGAGGTGTTCTTATTTTGACCAATGACAACTAAAAGACAATCTATGAGGGGAATATACATTTGGAAAAAATTTTCTTCAATGATCAAAATAGATAGACATGAAATAGATAGACATGATAGACTTTAGCTGCCCTAGCCATTCACCTGTTCTAGACATTGTTCCTTTGATGGTGTGATGGTTAGAGCCACAGCAGTCACTATGTAAATGGAATCAACAAAGCTGAGAATTAAAAGTCAATATACTGAGAAATGGAAGGTTAAAAAAAATTTGGAGCTTTAATAAAATTGCTGAGCCACTCAACAACTCTAGAACTGTCTACCATCAAAAACATTTTATAATGTGAGGCAATTGTCTCAATTGTTAAAGCCACAATTAGTTGGTAATTCTGTTTTTTGTAGCCAAAAAAAAACCAAACCCTAACTAGTATATAGTTACCTGTTGATTGCATGCAGCCCTTTTCTTCCCACAATAGCATTCAGATTTTCCTTTAAGGAATCCGTACCACACACACAATGCTTTGTATTTTGGTGCAAGTGGGACTGCAATCTCCAGCTCCTGGGGTGAGCACGTGACCTGTCTGGCCCATCAGAGTTTTACATCTACCTAGCCATAGCGAGGCTTACTTCTTTAAGCTGAGGTTCACTTCTGGGTCTTTTGGCAGCACTGTTGGGAAAGAGAGGTTCACTTTTCATTGAGATTGCTGCTGGGGAACAAAACCAACACAGAAGAAAGCAGAGTGGAGAGTGAAAAGACAAATTTCTGATATCATTGAGCCTTTGGGACCCTTTGCCAGGTCCCCCTTTGGACTCCTGTTTCAGGTATATGAAACAATAAACTTCTATTCTTTCATAAGCTGGTTACAATGGAAAGATTCCTGACTGATACAGACCAGAGTCCTGGTTTACAGTGGGGGCCAAGGGGCCTCAGCTGAAGTAAAGCAGGGGTGGGGGTAGCGGTGAACTAGGGGAAGGATAAAGCATAATCACTCTACAAAGTACTGCTTTTATCTACCTCTTTCATAGATATAAGAGGCTGAGGCATGGAAGGGTAAAGTTCCTTACCCAAGGTTGTTCAGTGAGCAATCAAAAGGATCCAGATTCAATCTCAGGCTTAACAGAACTCCAAAACTCGCTATTTTTACTGAACCACACTGATTCTCAGGTTAGCTGTATAACCAAGAATCAAGTCTATATTTTGCCTTGTAAACATCAAAAGAGTTTTATTGGTGTTGGCTGGGTGGGGCAGAGGATAACCCAGAGTTTCCTTCTATTGTATTTGAGAGTCAAGTTCAGAATTCTTAATTACTTTCCTGATTAGCCATAATTAGCTTTACACAACATTACTATTTAAGTGCTCCTCCCCAAGGCTCCTATAGTCACCTTGGCAAGGAAAGGGGATTTTGGAATTTTCATCTTATTTTCAGGATATGTAGATAAGTTTTTTCCAGAAAATTCCAGGTCAGCAAAAGCCCTTCCTAGCATCTCTGGTAGAACAGGCGAGGGTCAGCTTCAGAGCCTGTCCCACACCTCTCCAGGGAGCCCCTCTCAAGGGAGAATCCCAAGCACCAAGCCCCCAGCCCCTCCCTGGAGGACTCTGTTGTCTGAGTCCAGCAGGCGGCCAGGGTCACAAGCCCTGTTGCCAAGCTCAGTCTTAACCAGATCTGGACACAGATGTCAGCAAGGGGCTGCTGCTCTTAGCATTTCCAGCTCTGTAACAGTTCATCTGTCATCACACCCTGCTGCTTGTCCTGGACCTGACCTGGTGAGTGGACTCACCACGTGGCCACCCTCTACCAAACCCAAGCTGACCGACCAGTAGCCCATCTGAGGAGCCGGATGCCCAACCCACCAATGGCTGCCTCCAAAATGGTCCCTGGACCCAGGATTGCTGCCTCCCAGTTCCCCCAAGCCAGTGGATCCCAATGTATTAGGAAAGGCGCAGATTGCTCATGTACCCAAGATGATTTTCCGAGATGACCCCACAGCTTTAAATAAACCCAGTCACTCAGTGACAAGATGGTTCTCTCCATCCTTCAGATCATCACAGAGGAGTTGTGTTTCAGGCAGGTTTGTCTTTTACAACTCTTTAACACTTGCTAATCTCCCTTTTTGACTTTTTTTTTTTTGTTCCTTTGTGTGTATTGTGTTTGTATGCTTTTATTTTGTTTATGGCAGTTTGTAATTTACAAGAGTAATATTCAGTTTCCATTATAAGCTCAAACACATAAATTTTTAAACAAGTCGATTCATTGGCAAATAATAAGTGAATAATGGCACAGCGTGCAGAGACTGTACGGCAACAGTGCCGAGGATGGCAAAAAAAATCACTGCTGCTCAGAGCACAGGGCTCCCCGCCCATGTCATCAGGCACCCTCCTCCCCACGGAACAAACCCACAGGCTACTGTGTCAGAGTTGATATCAAGAGGGTGAGGTTCAACCAGTTTATACCACGGCAGCCAGACGGACACCCCACCCTCCTGCCTGACAAAGGTCTCCAACCTCCTGAGCTCAGCAAGATACAGGGGATTTCAGGCTGAGAAAAGGTGGAGGCAGTTTGCTCCCCCACCCACCAGAACAGCGAGTAGAGACTAGGGGAATCCCCCAGGCCTTCCAGGGACCCTTATTGGTCAGGAGCACTAGTCACTGGTGGGCTTCTCAGGTGGTTCAGTGGTAAAGAATCCACCTGCAATGCTGGAGACACAGGTTCGATCCTTGAGTCAGGAATATCCCCTGGAGGAGGAAATGGCAACCCACTCCACTATTCTTGCCTGGAAAATCCCATTGACAGAGGAGCCTGGTGGGCTACAGTCCATGGGTCACAAAGAATCAGACACAACTTAGCGATTAAACAACTAGTCACTGATGCAGAGCAGGTGTGGAACCAGAGCCTACGGGCCAGCATTTCTAAAAGTTCAGTCTTTGGACCTCCAATATCAGAATCATGTATTAAAAGTATAGATTTCCCTGGAGACTCAGGAGCTCTCAAGTGGGGTCAAAGGGTCTGAACTTTTAAATCAGATGATAGTTACTGCCAGGAAAATTTGAGAAACATTGTAATGGGGAAAAGACCAACTATAAAGAATGATCTCCACCCACCCACGGCTTCCCTCTCCTCTCCTTCTCTCTATGCCCAAATCTTCCCCCAGAGTGCCTGGAAAAAATAACTACTCAGTGAGATTTATACCCTCCCCCTACCTTCCATTGGAGCCAAAAACCAAGGAAAACATCTCTCAATCAAAAAGTCTTTGTTCAAGCAGAAGTCCTTGGACAAAAACCCAAAATTTCATCAGAAATCAAATATCCTCTTTGCCCCCTCCCCTCAGCTGTGAAACTTATCTGTCAGAATCACATAATTAAAACGCGAAAGTCCAAGTGGGGTCAATGTACCACCTCAGATAATTCCACGTTCCGAGAGCCCCAAAGGTGCATAGTCTTTGCATGACCTCAAATTCCCTGGACTCAGAAAATACCAGGAGCTGCACAGACACCTAACCAGGGGCTCCTTCTAAGTGTCCCACGGAGCGCCAGCAACACCAGAGGACCATGAGCTTGTGTTCTGGAAGGTCCGGCACATGTCAAGCTGAGTTTCTCCAGAGTGCCCTGAGACAAGGTTTGGAGAGCAAGGTGTCTGCTTGTGAGGTGACCCAGGAAACACTGGTAGGGGAAAGAGAGACAGGACAAAAGAAGCCAAACAGGGTGCCATCGGAGTAGGCTAATACCGTGAGCAACTGGGCTCAAACCTGCTGGAGAGTCTGAGAGTGAAGAGAACATGCCCCTGTTGTTCCACCTGAGAGGTGAGGAAGCAGGTGTTTAGCTTTCCATTTCCAGGTGGCGCAGTGGTAAAAAAAATTCGCCTGCCAATGCAGGAGACACAAGAGACGGGGGTTCGACCCCTGGGTCAGGAAGATCCCCTGGAGAAGGAAATGGCAACCCACTCCAGTATTCTTGCTGGGAAATCCCATGAAGAGAGGAGCCTGGAGGGCTACAGTCCATGGGGTCACAAACCATCAGACACGACTGACCCCACTTCACTCAGTCAGTTCATCTCTTATTGGTTGAGAGCTGCCCCCACGGTCACTGATTCCCTGGCACGTAAGCCAGCCCCTCTCACAGAAGCTGAGCACATGCCTACAGCAGGCAAAGCCCCCAGGACAGACTGTCACCCATGCTTGTAGGAAGCAGCCATTGGGGTTGCTCAAAAAATTAAAAATAGAACTAACATATGATCCAGCAATCCCACTTTTGAGCACGTATCCAAAGGAAACGAAATGGCTATCTTGCAAAGATATCTGCACTCCATGTTTTTTTGCACCATTATTCACAATAATCAATCCAAATGTCCATCAACAGATGAATAGATAAAAATGCGGTATAGGAGGTTGAGGTTGAGCACCACCACTTTGCACCAGGAATCCTGTTGGGAAGGTCTGGCGCTAGGCCACGTGCTGTCCTGAAAGCCAGTAAACTAGACTCAGCACAGAGGAAACAAGGTCAGACTTTACTTTTTATCACCCAGGTTCTGTTTTTATTCCCTGGGGATTCTGTATGGGCTTTGCTGGTGACAAACCCCTCCTCTGCCCTGTGTCCTGCTCCTCCCTGTGTGGATTTGAGGGGACGCTGAGGGCCTGGGTCTTTTTTGGGAACTGCTTCCTGCTGAGCATGGATGGCCTGAGTGGAGGAGAGGAACTTCTCTAGCTCTGTTTGGTTGCCCCCAGACCTCGGTCCTGACCAGTCTCATCCCCAGATGGGCGATCCCCGTTTGTCTAACCTTTGGGAGACAAAGGACCCCAGACAGTTTAAGATCCATGGCCCAGATATTAGCAAAAGAATAACACTCACATGTCAAATTTTTCCTGAAAATGCAGATCTCTAGGCCTCTGGTCCTGACCCAAGGCTTACGGTCAGTTCTGAGTCTCCCTTGCCATACTTATTTCTCAGAAGAGAAGCTTCAGGTCAGACAGAGGGTCACACAAGTGGTCCAGGGAGTCTGGCCCATTTCCCCAGGTCATTTCTCCAGAGATTGGGGCAGAATGTTAGGTCCTATTGGATAGTGGAGTGGCCAGCACAGTGTACCAATTAGGGGAAAATGGATGTTCATCTTCAGTGGCTTCACTGATTGCCCTGAGGTCCTGTACCAGCCAATATTCTCCACTGGGTTTCTTTAGGGGGAGGATGGGGTATTTCAGGCCGATTGGCCTGGTCTAATAAGGCCCTGGTCATTTAGGATCTGTGTCACGGGGAAGGCTGGCAGAGAGGGTACTGTTTTCTATTGGGCCGTGTATGGCTGGGTTTTAGATGGACTATCACAGGACTGGCTCTGGTAGCTGGTCCTACCTGTTCCTGGGCCCAGATCTCAGGATTTACTCCAGGGATATGGACTTGCTCTGTGTGGGGAGGTTTGTCCTCAGTTACTAACATTTTCATCTTCTGCCCCTTTGTCTAAGGGGACACCAGTCTCCAGTTTGTCTCCCATTAGGTGGAGAGTAACCCCCCATTTGGGAATCACTTCCTAGGTGGCGCTAGAGAACCCACCTTCCAGTTCTCAGTAGGAGATATAAGAGACCATGGGTTTGATCCCTTGGTCAGGAAGATCCCCTGGAGGAAGGCATGGTAACCCACTCCAGTATTCTTGCCTGGAAAATGCCATGGACAGAGGAGCCTGGCAGGCTGCAGTCCATAGGGTCACAAAGAGTCAGACACAACTGAAGCAGCTTAGCACAGACACTACCCCCAGTTTATGTAAGATATCTCTTCCTAGCAGGAGTAGAGGGCATTCAGGGATGAACCGGAAGGAATGGGTGCACCTGTGTTCATACAGGTCACACTCTAGTAGCTCTATGAATGTCTTTTCTTAGGCCTTCCCTGATAGCTCCATAATTTTACAATCTTTTATAACGAAGTTCACCTGATCCCGTTTTTGTTGTTTAGTCACTAAGTCCTGACCCCACGGACTGTAGCCTGCCACGGAATTTTCCAGGCAAGAATACTGGAGTGGGTCACCATTTCCTTCTCCAGAGAATCTTCCTGACCCAGGGATCGAACCCATGTCTCCTGCATTGTAGGCGGATCCGCTACCACTGAGCCCCCTGGGAAGCAATCCAGCATTCAGAACCAAGTAAGCGACACTGGTGTCCACTAAGAATTCAGCAGTCTTTGCCCTTATATCCAGAGTCAGCCAGGGCTCCTTGAGGGTCAATTGGAGTGCCAACTTAGAAGCCTCCTGACCCCATCATTCTTCATCTTTTTAAACCATTTGCTGTCAAGGATAGTAGCTGAGATTTGCATTTCCATCCCTTTTGAGGGGTGTCAAGGACATTCTCTTTTCCAGGTCCCTCTTGTGTACATGTGGCACACTGATTAGGTCCTAGCTTCCTTGGCTTGCTGTCCCTCAATGGGGGCCAGAGGTCACTCACCAGTCAAGAGTCTCTGTCGGTGGTTAGTCCAGGTTCCCGTGCTGACTGGTTGATGTTGGAGGGCAAGAGCCAGTAGCTGGCCTTGCCTCCAGGCCTTTGTATCCTCTGCTTTTTGAGAGCAGCTCACAGGTCTCCCCAGCCCACTTCCGGAGGAAGTCAGGTCACTGGTCTCATGCCTCCATGGGACCCTTTCATGCTCAGGTGTCTTTAGTGCCTTTTCCTGAACTTGGACTGAGTGTACTCATTCTGCTTTTTCATAAGTACCCATGATCTGGGTTTTTTCTTGGTCTCACCTCTTGGCTCACAGGGCTGCCCATGCTCCTTCACTAAATTGAAAGTGATAATGGAGAATCCTACTGTTGACCCCTGGAGGTCAGCAAGGACAGCAAGAAGTTCTGGTGCAGCCATGACATCGTGTACAGAGGTCAAGAGGACAGACCACTGGCAAGACAGCAGGCAGGACTGCTGGGCTCCTTCTGGTCCACGGATCCCCACTGTCCCCGGCGTCCAGCAGCGTGGGAGACAGGTCAGAGACAGCAGACAGACACGCGTGAGTTTCAGCCTCTGATCCCCAGAGATGCCACAGTGGGAGGGACCCACTCATAGTCCAGATGACTATGGGGGCTACGCTGGGTGCACACCACACCTGGGTACCAGGTTGCTGGGCAGAGTGGTTCTGAGTTCACCACCATTCTACCGCATCAGAGTGTACTCAGAGATTAGAGTCAGTCATCCTAACATGACCCTCCCAAAGCCACACAGTCCTGCCACTGGAGCAAACTGGAGCCTAGATGATCTGTGCAGGCCAAAAGGCCATGATCTGTCCTCTCTGGGTCACCAAAACTTGTTAGCAATGCCTTTGAGTCAGTCCTCACAGTCTTCCTGCCCTGTGTTGTTCGAGCCAATAAAATGAGACCAAGTTTGGTTCAGAAGCAAAAAAAAAAAAATGTGGTATACACGTTGCTGTTGTTGTTTAGTCGCTAAGTCATGTCCAACTCTTTGAAACCCTATAAACTGTAGCCCGCCAGGAAAGCTATTACAAACCTAGACAAAGTATTAAAGTAGAGATATCACTTTGCCAACAAAGGTCCATATAGTCAAAGCTATGGTTGTTCCAGTAGTCATGTATGGATGTGAGAAGTGAACCATAAAGAAGGATCAGTGTCGAAGAATTGATCCTTTCGAACTGCAGTGATGAAGGAGACTCTTGAGATTCCCTTGAATCTCAACCAACCTTTGAATCCTAAAGGAAATCAACCTTGAATATTCATTGGAAGGACTGATGCTGAAGCTCCAATACTTTGACCACCTGATGTGAATAGGTGACTCATTGGGAAAGACCCTGATGCTGGGAAAGGTTGAAGGTAAAAGGAGAAGGGGGCAGAAGAAGATGAGATGGTTAAAGAGCATCACCAACTCAATGGACATGAATTTGAGGAAACCCCAGGAGATAGTGACGGATAGGAACTCTCTGCAGTCAGAGAGTTGCACCCAGAGAGTCGGACAACTTAACGACTGAACAACAATCCAAGCTGAGTAATTTTCAGAGATCTGCCATATGATGTAGTACCTACAGTAAACAATAATGTTGTGCACTAAAACGTGTTAAGCAAGTAGGGCTCATAGTAAATGTTCTTAGTACATACACGTTAAGTGAAAGTGAAGTCGCTCAGTCGTGTCCAACTCTTTGCGACCCTGTGGACTGTAGCCCTCCAGGTTCCTCCGTCCATGGGATTCTCCAGGCAAGAATATTGGAGTGGGTTGCCATTTCCTTAGTACACATTACACTCATTAAAAAACAAAAAAAAAACAAAGGAGCACAAGGAAATTTTTGGAGATGATGGATATGTTTATTACCTTGACGTGGTAATGGTAATACAAGAGTATACATATGTCCAAACTCACCAAATTGCATACCTTAATTATATGTAGTTTTTTGTACACCAATTATACCTCAATAAAGCTGGGGAAAAGTCACTGGCTTACGCAGTAATGGTGAATGCCAGGCAGCTGATATGCTAATAAATGTTTAACAACAGGCTCTTCTAAGCAGAAAAGCCCCAGACTGTTGCATCTGCCAGTGTCTATGATGTAAAGACTCCCAGTGCAGCAGTTTGAAGCTACCAAGTCTGACATCACTGAAAGCAGAGTCAGGAAGACAGAAGCACAACTGGCTCCCATGTGCTGATACAAGATAGCTCCAGCACAGGCCTGGGAAGGGATACAGGCAGGGTATCCACAGCATCTCCTATATGTACAGCCAGAGTGCTTCATGACAGACATAGGATCTCCAGATTTTATGTGACTTTTATACTCTATTCTGTGAAATGCCAATGTCTGAACATCTTACCATGAAAAAAAAGGAAGTACTCCCCAAACCTTTTAATTATCTCATACTCTAGGAAGATGTCTGCTTTATTATTTTTATATCACCTGTTCCCCGGCTACATCCTTATCACACTGGCAAATACCTATGAGATCAGAGAAAACCCATTTAAGAAACCAGACTTTAAGAATCTCTCCACTTGGTCAACCCAACAGTAATGGAGATCTCTTGTTTTGCTTGACCAATATCTTTTCCCCTTCTGATAAGAGCCTTTCATTTTCCTTGAAGCAACTACCCCTTACCCTATCTTGAGTCCTCAGGCCTTACTTCCTGGCTTTAGTGGTTGGCCAAATAGAGAGTTCCAAGGAAGACCCCTGGAGAAGGGACAAGGCTCCAGTGGGGCTAAGGACTCTCTTTGCTTGGAACTGTTGAAAAAAGAAAATCTCTTCCCAAAAAAAAAAAAAGAAAAAGAAAATCTCTTCCCACTGCTAGGAGGATGGAATCCTGGAGCTGCATGTGACCATCCTCCACCACAAGGAAAGTGCCCTCCTGAGAATGAATCCAACACAAAAGAAAGTTGAGATGTGGACAGAGAAAAACTGAGTCCCAATACTATCCTTTGAGCCCTTGGATCCAGCTGTGCCTGAGACACTTCCAGACTTTCCCAGTTTTCTGAAAATACTTTCATACTTTTTCAATGTATGCGCCCATAAAGTTCTTCTTTAACTTTGATTTGGGTTTTTGGTCACTTAAAACTGCCAAGATTTCTGGCCCATTCACAGATCTGAGATCAGGCGAGTTATACACACCCTTCCAGTTTTCTCTCCTTGGCCCTAAATAGAGCTCAGTGTAGACATAAGAAGACACTGGGGCTGTGCCTCCCTGAGGATGAATCCCAAGCAGAACTGGTCCATGTAAGCTATCCAAAGGCACAACGAGGGTCACTTCAGAATCCGGATGCTCATTTTCTGTTCGATGTTCATCTTTTCTAAGGACTGGGGAGGGCGAGATGGGTGGTAGTCAAGAAGCTTGAATTCCAAACCTCTATGCTTCCAACCTCCTTTCCCATTCCCGAGGCCCCATGTTTCCCTGGGGACCCCTCTCTTTATGCCCTCCTCCTTCCAACGTAATCCCCCATGTCCACCTGTCCCAGGGACTCCTGATCTCAGCTCCCCAGGCCTGAGGGCATCCTAACCTTGGCAAACTCCAGGAAGGACACAGCTCCATCCCCATCTTCATCCGCTTCCTGCACCGTGCGGTCGGCGATGCTCTCCAGCTGCTCTTCTGTCACCTGTACCCCAACCATCAGTCGGAGTGCCTGGGAGTTGGAGGAAGAGACAGAGACAGCCATAAAGAGGAGGCACAAGGACCACGAGCACCAACGCCCAAACCTTGTCCACATCACCCCAACTGTTAGTGCCCATTGTGCAATCCATCCCTCCTTCACTTTTCACCCCATTCCACTCACTTCCCACCACAACCCCCAATAATTCTCATCACTTCTCCATCCAACCCCCCACGTGGCCTTCACTATCCCAGGTTCACCTCAGCAACATACAGCAAGCTCATTGCGTGCATGCTAAGTTGCTTCACTCGTGTCCAACTTTGTGCGACCCTACTAAATGTAGCCCACCTGGCTCCTCTGTCCAGGGGATTCTCCAGGCAAGAATAACTGGAGTGGGTTGTCATGCCCTCACCGGGGATCTTCCCAACCTAGGGCTTGAACCCACATCTCTTGTGTCTCTTGTATTAGCAGGTGGGTTCTTTACCCAACCTCCATCTATCTTCCACCCCCTTCCCCACCTCATCCTTCAGTTAGTCCCAAATCCATACTCCACTCCATTGCAGTGTTTCTCAGTCTCCGCACTATTGACATTTGGGGCCAGATAACCCCTTGTCATGGAGAAGGCAATGGCACCCCACTCCAGTACTCTTGCCTGGAAAATCCCATGGACAGAGGAGCCTGGTAGGCTGCAGTCCATGGGGTCGCTGAGAGTTGGACACGACTCAGTGACTTCACTTTCACTTTTCACTTTCATGCATTGGAGAAGGAAATGGCAACCCACTCCAGTGTTCTTGCCTGGAGAATCCCAGGGACGGCGGAGCCTGGTGGGCTGCCGTCTATGGGGTTGTGCAGGGTCGGACACGACTGAAGCGACTCAGCAGCAGCAGCAACCCCTTGTCATGGGGGCAGAGGGCCACCCTGTGTATTGTAAAATGTCCAGCAGAGTTCCTGACCTCTGCCTACTAAGTCAGGAGCACTGCCCCTTCCCCTTCTTCCCTTTCCCCTTCTTCATTCGCAACAACCAAAAATGCTTTTTAGATACTGCCAATATCATTCAGGGGGCAAAACCACCACCCCCCCCCCCAACGCCACTGATCTATGTCCAACCTCATACCAAAATGTTCCCCATTCCATCTCCCAACTAACCCACCCATTCCCATTACCCACCCAAGACCCCAGTCATCTGCATCTCCCACCCACAAACCATCTCCCCGTCCTCCACAACTGGGTCACATCTCTTGCCCCTGCGTTCTTCCCACCTGCAGCATCTCATGCCTGGAAATCTTTCCATCTCGATCCAAGTCGTAGAGCTGAAAGGCAACTGGGAAGAAAGTGGAGGAGGGAAAGGATGGGTCTTCCTTGGATCTCTTCCCTCAAAATTTCATCTTGGGGGAGTGGGGTGGGCGGGGCTCCCAAAGGAAGGAGGAGGGAGGGGCGTGGTAAATCTGGGGTCTCACTGTGGGGAGCGGGGCACAAACTCACAGCGAAGTTTGTTCATTCTGCTGTTGAGGGGCTCAGGTTCCTTGGGGTCCCGGTTTCCATCGTCCTCTTCATCCACAGGTCGAAAATGAGCCAGGACTCTGACAAAGCCTGGAAAGTCCAGTCGCAGACTCCTGGGAAGGGAGGGGGCAGGTGGGCAACGGGGCAGAAGCAGTGCCCACCATGACTATCCCTCGGTCTCTGGTCTTGACCTCCACTGACAAGCTCTCACCTCCATCTTCCCACCCCTGGGAGGCTCACCCGTCTGGGAAGAAGCTGTCAATAATGCGGTCGCCCAGGGGGTTCACAGCCAGCGCCCCTATTTGTTGCAGATCCATGCGGCTGGAAAGACAAAGTTCAAAGAGGAGATGGTCAGGGAGGGGACAGGACCAGAAAGCAGAGGTGAGAGGTCAGAAGGCCAGCTCCTACCTACCTCAGGTAGCCCTTACCGGTCCTATCCAGCGCGAGGAATCGGTCGTAGAGGCGGCGCAGACTGGCCTGCGAGACTGCGGGCGGGGAGGAGGGGCGGTAAGAAGGGGGTCGGGGGAGTAAGGTGGACGCTGGGGACG
>SJYT01022873.1:74772-164725 GCA_006410635.1 Cephalophus harveyi
CATTCCTCGAGTCCGCCTCCCCGCCACCCTGCGCCCCGCGAATCCGCGTTCCCACGCTCGCTGGGGCACCGACCTGCCATCTCCCGCCCGGCCCGGCCCTCCCAGCCCGGGGCCTCCCCGGTCCTAAAGAGCAAGGCTCGAGGTCCCGACCTTCTTCATCTGGAGAGAGAATCCCAGCCCTTCTGGGAAGTAGGTGGCGGCTGGGGAGGGAGCGCGACACCCTCGTCCCAATCCCGGAAGGCCCCAGCTTGGGCGCCCTCCCCAGCAGTGGGGGTGGCCTTGAAGGGGCTCCAAAGAGGGCTGGAGTGTGGAGGGTCGTGGGGCATGGATGAAGGGCTCTTTTAAGTGGAAGGAGCACTGGATTTGGAGGACTTGGATTGGAATCCCAGCTATGCGTCTAACTCTGGACAAGTCAGCATTTCTTGGTTTCATCTGTTTTGTTTGGTCCATTTAACACAGTTGATGTCTAATTGAGTCAATGCTTAAAAATCAGAATATAGCTCCGCGTGTTAGTTACTGTCACGTCTGACTCTTTTGCCACCCCATGAACTATAGCCACCCAGGCTTCTCTGTCCATGGAATTTTCCAGGCAAGAATACTGGAGTGGGTTGCCATTCCCTTCTCCAGGGGATCTTCCTGATCCAGGAATCAAACCCAGGTCCCCTGCATCGTAGGCGGATATGGAACCAAATTTCCAAAATTCCTGTTTTCTGAGAAATCAGGAGATCTGACACCACTAGGCCTTCTCTCCTGCCTGGCACCATGAGCATACATCTGGGAACAGCCGCCATGTTTAGATGGGGTGTTCTGGGGGCCCTCTTGCTGCAGTCCCCTCCCAGCCCATTTGCTCCCCTATGAACCCTGTCGGCTCTGGTAGAAGCTCCAGGCTGGGACTGACTTAGCCCTCTGACCAGCCCTCAAGTACCAGAGAATCCACAGCAGCCTGAGGGAGGGTTACAAACCCCGCTGTGACCACCCTGAACATAATGACCACAGCAGCGAGGGCCCTCATTTTTCTGAGCACTCACCACGGACCCTGCACTTTGCAGAGCCCTTTAAATGCACTAACTCACACCCTGGCTGGATGGCCATCTTTCCACTTTTTTACGGTGGATGCTGCCATCACTTAAAAAGTCGTGAGTTATGACAAATCATCTATCCTCAAGGTCGGGGGTGGGGGTGGGCTTCCCTGATATCTCAACTAGTAAAGAATCTGCCTGCAATGTTGGGGACCTGGGTTCAGTCCCTGGGTTGGGAAAATCCCCTGGAGAAGGGAAAGGCTACCCACTCCAGTATTCTGGCCTGGAGAATTCCATGGACTGTATAGTCCATGGAGTTGAAAAGAGCTGGACATGGCTCAGTGACTTTCACTTTCATCTGTCCTCAAAGGGGGTCACAAAGAGTTAGACACGACTTAGCTATGCAGAGTCAGACGCGACTGAGTGACTGAACTGAACTGAACTAGCTCCTGAACAACAACAGCGTATTTGTAATATTAAAATACCATGGGAGAGAGGTGGTTAAGGAAAAAAAAAAAACTAACAATGCTCGTTCAATGGGGATGATAAAAAAAAAAAAAAGTTGAGAAAATCATGTTGTAAAGGAACAAGCACCACTTTGCAAGTCCAACTTTGCACGTATCATTACCCTGTATTCCCCCATCATAATCACACATATACACAGATTTCCCAAGGGGAAAAGAGGCAAGCTGTTCATTTCAAGGGTTCAAGTTCATACCCACCCTGGAGAGAGGGAAACAATCAAGCCTCCAGCCCCAGGCAGAGTCTCACATCAGATAAGCCTTGAAAATATTGATCTAAGAAGTGCATTCTGCTCTTTCAGATACCCCAAGGATTAGACAACTGGCACAAGGAATGCTCGATTCCCTTTCGATGCCCCCTGAGGACTAAAGCATTCGGGAAACCATGCTGCTCCCTAATGAAGCCCAGCAATCACTGCAGTGCATCCCTAGGAGTGTAGGTCAGCTTAGGTTCTGAACCCAGGAGGTGATAACAGTCCCTGGGAGTTTGCAATAATCACTTCAGGCCAGCTTGGGCTGCTGATCTTGGAAAGAGCTCCTCCAGCCTTAATCTCTGAGTCAGCTCTGCACTGACGCAAATCAGGTCAGCGAGTCATTAACAACCTGCGTCCACACACCATCATAAGCTTCCAGGAAAACACTCTGTTAGAATCCCTTCTTGCTTTATGCACACAAGTAGCATTCCAATCAACTTCATATATATACTTGGCCACATCTTTTCAGGAGAGATGCTTTGGGGAGAATTTCATCTGAAGAACCTATTGAACAGGATTCAGGCTGAATGCTTGTTTTCTGCTTTTAAGCTGCGTAAGAGTTGCTGCTGCTAAGTCACTTCAGTCGTGTCTGACTCTGTGCGACCCCATAGACGGCAGCCCACCAGGCTCCCCCGTCCTTGGGATTCTCCAGGCAAGAACACTGGAGTGGGTTGCCATTTCCCTCTCCAATGCATGAAAGTGAAAGGGAAGTCACTCAATCGTGTCCGACTCTTAGAGACCCCATGGACTGCAGCCTACCAGGCTCCTCCGTCCATGGGATTTTCCAGGCAAGAGTACTGGAGTGGGTTGCCATTGCCTTCTCCGATAAGAGTTGCTAGCCATTCTTGAGGAAGCAATACTTCCAACTTCAGTATAACAGAGGTCCGATTGGAAAAATGCATGTGCAAGAATCAGTTCAGTTTAGTTCAGTCGCTCAGTCGTGTCTGACTCTTTGCCACCCCATGGACTGCAGCGTGCCAGGCTTTCCTGTCTTTCACCAACTCCTGGAGCCTGCTCAGACTCATGTGCATCAAGCCGGTGATACCACCCAACCATCTCATCCTCTGTCATCCCCTTCTCCTCCTGCCCTCAATCTTTCCCAGCATCAGGGTCTTTTCCAAAGAGTCTGTTCTTCACAACAGGTGGCCAAAGTATTGGAGTTTCAGCCTAAGCATCAGTCCTTCCAATGGATATTCAGGATTGATCTCCTTTACAATGGACTGCTTTGACCTCCTTGCAGTCCAAGGGACTCTCAAGAGTCTTCTCCAACACCACAGTTCAAAAGCATCAATTCTTTGGTGTTCAGCCTTCTTTTTGGTCCAATTCTCACATCCATACTTGACTACTGGAAAAACCATAGCTTTGACTAGATGGACCTTTGTCAGCAAAGTAATGTCTCTGCTTTTAAATATACTGTCTAGGTTTGTCACAGCTTTTCTTCCAAGGAGCAAGCTTCATTTAATTTAATGGCTGCAGTCACCATCTGCAGTAATTTTGGAGCCCCAAAAAATAAAGTCTGCCACTGTTTCCACTGTTTCTCCATCTATTTGCCATGAAGTGATGGGACAGGATGCCATGATCTTAGTTTTCTGAATGTTGAGTTTTAAGCCAAATTTTTCACTCTCCACTTTCACTTTGATCAATATGCTCTTTAGTTCTTTGCTTTCTGCCATAAGGGTGATGTCATCTGCGTATCTGAGGTTATTGATATATCTCCCAGCAATCTTGATTCCAGCTTGTGCTTCATCCAGCCCAACATTTCACACGATGTACTCTGCATATAAGTTAAATGAGTAGCGTGACAATAGACAGCCTTGAAGTACTCCTTTCCAAATTTGGAACCAGTCTGTTGTTCCAAATTAAGAAATATACAAGAATAGTTGGGTAACTATAGAGTGCTTTCAACTCAATAATAAAAAGACAACTCAAATTTTTTTTACAATGTTCACAATGAGTTTAACATTTTTTTAATATTTATTTTTATTTATTTGGCTGCATCAGGTCTTAGTTGTGACACTTGGGATCTTTGCTCTTCACTGAGGCATGTGAGATCTATTTAGCTATGGCATGTGGGATCTAGTTCCCTGAGTCGACATCGAACTCTGGGCCCCCTGCACTGGGAGCACAGAGACCTAGCCACTGGACTACCATGGAAGTCCTAATATTTTAATATATGTTAGAGCTCTTTTCCCCCATAAAATTGCAGGCTGCTTAAGGGTGGAGGGCATATAAGATATTATATAGACAAGGCCAGATACCTGGGAAGTCCAAATATCTGTGTCCTCAGGCTGAGAGCTCAGGCTGAGGCTTGACCAAATCCAACTTTCCGCCCTAATGCTATGAGTGGAACTTGTTTAGTTTTTCAAATGAAACTTTTTAAATTTGTCAGCTTAGCAGGGAACTTATGCATTCCAAACTCATCTTTCTAGCAATAAACAAGGTGGCCTGTTTCCTGAGTTATTTAATTAGAATCTACGGATATTCACAGGGAAAGCATATTTCAAAACAGGCTGCCTCTTTGGGAGAGAGTAGGGGTGGAGTGCACGAATGGGGGAGGAAAGAACAAGATGTAGCCCCTGGACGATGATATTAGCTCCAGGCTTGTTTAGTTGGGAGCAAGGATCTTCACATGTTAGATTTCCAGAGAGGTGCTTGGAAAGGAGAATGGGCTGAAGCTGAGCTTGGCTGTCACCAAGGGAGAGTCGAGAATTTCAAACAGCTGTGGTTCTTGGAGCACTGCTACCCAAGGTAACTACATAAGAAGTTCCCTCCAAGACAGCTGTCCTGGACTTCCCTGGTGGTACAGTGGATAAGAACCTGCCTGCCAGTACAGGGGACAGTGGGTTCGATCCCTCGGCTGGGAAGATCCCACATGTGTCAGACTAACTAAACCCATGAGCCACAGCTGTTGAACCTGTGCCCTAGAGCCTGGGACTGTAGCTACTACAGCCCCAGCAACTGGAGCGTGTGCCCTGCGGCAAAAGAAGCCACTGTGGTGAGAAGCCCGAGCACCCAACTAGAGAAAGCCCTCTTGCCACAGTGAAGACCCAATGCAACCAAAAATAAAATAAATTAATTGATTGATTTTTTTAAAAGATCGCTGTCCTGGTTTGGTTAAGGTTCAGCTGTAACAAAGAACCCTCACATAAGAACGGCAAATTGACATTTTCATCTGTCTCATGGTTGGGTCTGGAGGTAAACAGTCCAGGGCTGGTCTGGCAGGGCTGCTCTAGGAAACTCCTCTCCCTGGATGCTGTACCATCCCCGGAGAGTTGCCCTCACCCAGGGTGCACACCAGCCAGGGTGGACCTCCAGCCACAGAGCTCCCCTTCTCAGCAGCAGGATAGAGGAAGAAGCAGAGAAAAGGACCTGTCTCTCTCTTCTAGGAAATATCCTTAGAAGTCATATAAATCGCTTCCCAGTCCATCTTGGAGGGAGAGTTAGTCTCACAACCAGCCTACCTGCAGAGGAAGCTGGGAACTTCTGTGATATGGGCAGCCATTTGTGCAGCTAAAATCTGCAGGTTCCAAATAACTCAGTTTTTTTTTTTTTTAAAAAAAAAAAAAAAAACAGACATTTCTCCAAAAATGTGCAAATGGCCAAGAAACACATGAAAAAGATGCTCAATATCATTAGTCATCAGGGAAATACAAATAAAACCACAATGAGATTTCACTTCACGCCCACTAGACTGACTAGAATTTAAAACAAAACAAAACAATGGAAAATAATAAATCTTGGCCAGGAAGTAGAGAAATTGGAACCCTCATACATTACTGGTAGAAATGTAAAATGGTGCAGCTGCTACCAAAAACAGTTTGGAGATTTCTCAGTAAGTAAAACAGAATTACCATATAAGCAATTCCACTCCTAGGTATATACCCAAAAGAACTGAAAACAAGTGGTAAAGCAAAAACTTGTCCATGAATTGTTTATAGCAGCATTATTCACAATAGCTACTAGGTGAAAACAATCCAAATGTCCACTGACTAATGGGTAAATAAAATGTGATAAATAAATTATGGGCTTCCCAGGTGGCTCAGTGGTTTAAAAAAAAAAAAAAAATCTGCCTGCCAGTGCAGGAGACACAGGAGATGCAAGTTTGATCCCTAAGTCAGGAAGATCCCCTGGAGGAGGAAATGGCAACTCACTCCAGCATTCTTGCCTGGAGAATCCCATGGACAGAAGAGCTTGGCAGGCTGCAATCCATGGGTTGCAAAGAGCTGGACATGACTGAGCATACCCAGACATATACGTTACAATGAAGTATCATTCAACCATAAAAAGGAATTAGGTACTGATACATGCCACAATAAGGATGAACATTGAAAACAATCTCAGTAAAATAAACCAGTCACAAAAGACCACATATGATATTACTTCATTATAACATGAAATGTCAAGAATAGGAAAATCTATAGAGATAGAAAGTAAATTAGTGGTTACTTAGGGCTAGGGGAGCCAGTGAGAAAGAGTTACAGATGCATGAAATTGAAAAGTGAAAGGGAAGTCGCTCAGTTGTGTCCGACCCTTAGCAAGGACTGCAGCCTACCAGGCTTCTCCATCCATGGGATTTTCCAGACAAGAGTACTGGAGTGGGGTGCCACTGCCTTCTCCGACAGATAAAGGGTACAAAGTTTATTTTACTTTTTTTTAACTTTTGAAAATATTCATTTATTTGGCTGCATCAGGTCTTAGCTACAGCACATGGGATCCTCAGTTGCAGCATGTGAGATCTAGTTCCCTGACCAGGGATGGAACCCAGGCCCCCACATAGGATTTTGAAGTCTTAGCCACTAGACCATCAGGGAAGTCCCACGAGCTTTATTTTTGAGTTGATGAAAATATTCTAAAATTGACTGTGGTGATGGTTACACATATCTGTGAATATATCTATCTACTGACTTGTGCAGTTTAAGTGGTGATTTATATACTATGCAAATTATATCTCAACAAAGAGGTTGAATAAATGACCTGGATAACCTTGATGGTGTGGTCCCTCCCCTACAGCTAGACATCCTGAAGTGTGAAATCAAGCGGGCCTTAGGAAGCACCATTATGAACAAAGCTAGTAGAGGTGATGGAATTCCAGCTGAGCTATTTTAAATCCTAAGATGATGCTATTAAAGTGCTGCACTCAATATGACAGCAAATTTGGAAAACTCAGCAGTGGCTACAGGACTGGAAAAAGTCAGTCTTCAGTCCAGTCCCAAAGAAGGGCAATGCCAAAGAATGTTCAAACTACCACACAGTTGCGCTCATTTCACCTGCTAGCAAAATTATGCTCAAAATCCTTCAAGCTAGGCTTCAGCAGTACATGAACTGAGAACTTCCAGATGTAAAAGCTGGATTTAAAAAAGGCAAGGGAACCACAGATCAAATGGCCAACATCCGATGGATCATAGAGAAAGCAATTCAGAAATTGCTTTCATCAAGAAAGGGATTTATATTCCTTTCATAGAGAAAGGAATTTCAGAAAAACATCTGCTTCAGTGACTGCACTAAAGCCTTTGAATGTGTGGATCACAAAAAACTATGAAAAATTCTTAAAGAGATGGGAATACCAGACTACCTTACCTGATTCCTGAGAAACCTGTATGCAGGTCAAGAAGCAAAAGTTAGAACTGGACATGAAACAATGAACTGGTTTAAAAATTGGAAAGGAGTACGTCAAGGCTGTATATTGTCATCCTACTTATTTAACTTATATACAGAGTACATCATGCGAAATGCTGGGCTGGATGAAGCACAGCTGGAATCAAAATTGCTAGGAGTAATATCAAAACCCTCAAATATGCAGGTGATACCACATTAATGGCATAAAGTAAGGAGAAACTAAAGAACCTCTTAATGAAGGTGCAAAATGAGGATGAAAAAAGCTGGCTTAAAACTCAACATTCAGGAAACTTAGATCATGGCATCTGGTCCCATCACTTCAAGAAAAATAGAAGAGGAAAAAACTGAAACAGTGACAGACTTTATTTCCTTGGGCTCCAAAATCACTGCAGATGGTGACTGCAGCTGTGAAATTAAACTTGCTCCTTGGAAGAAAAGCTATGACCAACCTCGATGGCATATTAAAAAGCAGAGACATTACTTTGCCAACAAAGGTCCATCTAGTCAAAGCTGTGGTTTTTCCAGTAGTCATGTATGGATGTGAAAGCTGTGGTTTTTCCAGTAGTCATGTATGGATATGAGAGTTGGACCATAAAGAAGGCTGAGTGCCGAAGAATTGGTGCTTTCGAACTGTGGTGCTAAAGAAGACTCTTGAGAGTCCCTTGGACAGCAAAGAGATCAAACCAATCAATCCTAAATGAAATCAGTCCGGAATATTCACTGGAAGGACTAATGCTGAAGCTGAAGCTTCAATACTTTGGCCACCTAATGCGAAGAAGAACTGACTCATTGGAAAAGACCCTGATGCTAGCAAAGACTGAAGGCAGGAGGAGAAGGGGACGACAGAGAATGGGATGGTTGGCTCACATCATCAACTCAATGAGTTTGAGCAAACTCTGGGAGATAGTGAAGGACAGGAAGCCTGCTGTGCTTCAGTCCATGGGGTCACAAATAGCCGAACATGACTTAGCGAGTGAACAAAAGATTTTTAAAATTAGAAACCAAAAAGAGCAAGAGACGCTCTTGAAATTAAAAAGTAATGATGAAAAATAAAAATTAAAAAAAAGTAATGATGACGAATTAATTCTAACAGATCTTTTAAATGTAAATATTATAAAGTTATGATAAGTTTTGTGGTAATAGGGCAAGAATAGACAGATGAGAAACAGACAAAAAAGTCAGAAATAGACCCAAATATATGTGGGAATGTAGCATGTGATAAAAGTGACCTTTCAAATCAGTGAGGAAAATGTGCATTACTGGATAAATGTCATTTAGAACATCTATCTTTTGGGGGAAAAAATAAAGCTGTACCCATACTTTCTAAAATTAATTCCAGATAGAATAAAGGTTTAAATACAAATGAAGCCAAACAATTTGGGAAGAAATCTTAGATTTTGCTATAATCTTGAACTGAAGAAGGCCTTTCTAAACATGAAACAAAACACAGAAACCATAGAGAAAAGATTTGCTAATTTGACTATGTGAAAGTTAAAGTCTCTGTATTAAGATATATAGAGAGATAGAGAGAGATTTCAAGGTCAAAAAGACTAGCTGGGAAAATATTCACAGTCTATATAAAAGGCAAAAAGACTAGCTGGGAAAATATTCACAGTCTATATAAAAGGCAAAAGATGATTTTCTTAGAATACAAAGGTCTGTTAAAGATCGAAAGGGAAGTGACAAAACAACAGAAAAAGAAAACCCAAAACTCCCCACACTTTTCTCATTAGAAAAAAAATGGGATAAGATGTGAAATAGAAATGGTAAATGGCATAAGAAGATGCCTAACCTCTGGAAGTTTCAAAGTATATATTGTCTCTAGGGAAAAAAAAAAAAGACAAAGAGTGAAAGTACATTTTAAAACAAGAGACTGTTTGTATCTTTGATGTGGTCAAGATGGCAAGGATACAAGGAATTTCCTGGCTGTCCAATGGTTAGGGCCCCATGCTTCAATTCCAAGGGTCCAAGTTGGGATTGAACTAGGATCCCTTGAGGTCAAAAAAAAAAAAAAAGGATGGCAAGGATACAGGTCATGAACATCAAGTAGGTATGAGTCATATCTTGCAGGGACATGCAGAATCTTTTAGATCATGAGTGTTAAGTGTGATAGGACATCTGTTGCTGTTCAGTGGCTAAGTCATGTCTGACTCTTTGCCACCCCATGGACTGCAGCACACCAGGCTTCCCTGTCCTCCACTGTCTCCCAGAGTTTGCTAAAGTTCACGTCCATTAAGTCAGCAATGTCATCCAACCACCTCATCCACTGTCGCCCCGTTCTCCTCCTGCCTTCAATCTTTCCCAGCATCAGGGTCTTCTCCAGTGAGGTGGCTCTTCACATCAGGTGGCCAAAATATTGGAGCTTCAGCTTCAGGATAGGAAATGATGGTAGGATTTAAGCTGGAGAACGAGATAACCCAATTTCTGTTTTCATAACATCACAAGAATCACTCTGGCTATTATGTGTAGACTTAACTGGGGCAACATGGAAACTGGGAGATACTGCAGATAATTTGGATGGACGACAAGGGTGGATCTGGGTACTAGAAGCGGAAGTGGCGAGAAGGGATCAAATGTGGGTCCTATTTTGCAAGAAGAGACCACAAGATTTGCTGATGTATTGAATATAAGGGGTGAGAGAAAAACAAGAGTCAAGGATAATTCCAAGGTTTTGGTGACAAACACCTGGAAGCTACCATTAACTGAGATGGTGAATAGAAGGAAAAGAGTGCATATCAAAGAGGAAACATTTTTAAATCCTTGAGCTTCTTATTATACATCCAAGTAAAGATGTTAAATAGCTAATTGGGTATGGCAAACTGGATTCCAAGAGAGAAGTTGAAACAAGGGCTCTATGCTTGCTATCTTGTGGTTTTATTTTCATTCATCTCAAAGTATTTTCTAATTTCCTCTGTGATTTATTTGACATATTGCTTGTTTGAGTGTGTTGTTTAATCACTACATATTCATTAATTTTCTAGTTTCCCTTCTCCTTGATTTCAAGTTTCCTTCCACTGCAGTTAGAAAGGATACTTTGTATGATTTCAGTATTTTTTAATTTACTGAGACTTGTTTTTGGACCCCAACATATGATTTATCCACAAGAATGTTCCGAGTGCATTTGAAAAGAATGTGTTCTCTGCTCTTGTTGGGTTGGGTGTTCTCTCTATGTCTGTCTGGTCTAGCTGGCCTAGTGTTGTTCAAGTCTTCTATTTCCTCACTGACCCTCTGTCTAGATGTTCTATCCAGTATTGAAGATGAGATATTGAAGTTGCAGTGTATTGTTATCAAGCTGTCTATTTCTCCCTTCAGTTCTGTAAACGTTGACTTCATCTATTCGGGAGCTCTGTTAGTTGGTATATACGCCTTTCTCATTGCTATATTTCCTTGAAGAATTGACAGGACTACACATTTGGGAATTATCACTGAATAAATGGTATTAAAACTATGAAACTGGGGGTTTTCCTGGTGACTCAGTGGTAAAGTATCTGCCTGCCGAAGCAGGAGACACAGGTTCGATCCCTGATCCAGAAAGATCCCGCATGCCTTGGAGCAACTAAGCCTTTCCGCCACGACTATTGAGCCTGTACTCCGGAGACGGTGCTCCTCAATAAAAGAAGTCACCGCAATGAGAAGACTGTGAACCGCAACTAGAGAGTCGCCCCCACTCACTGCAAGTAGAGAAAAGCTCGAGCAGCAACAAAGACCCAGCAGAGCCAGAAATAAATAACTTTTTATAAATTAAAAAAAAAAAGGAAATAGAATAGGATCATCTGTGATGTGAATGAAGGAAGACGATAAGAAGGTCCAGGACTAATCACCGAAGATGCTCCAAAATTGGGAACTTGGGAAGAGAGAGGGAATTGATAAAGAAGATTGAGAAGGAGCGGCCAGTGAAGTGGAAGGAAAATCAGGAGTGTGGTTTTCCAGCTAAGTGAAGAACAGGAGTCTGATAATAAGAGTCAGTATAACATTCTTAAATTGGAGTTACTGTGGATAGCTGTGGTTCAAATGTGGATAATCATAAGGTAAATTTGGGGATTGTGCATATGAAGTTCTTTTCTAAACGAGGACTGAAAACACTCATCTCTCCTTCTGCTTTCTAAGGCCAGGTTGAGTGCTGCAGAGCAGTTGGGTCTTGGCGCCATCAAGGGTTGGCACACTTCCGTAAAGGGCTAGATGGTAAATCTTTCCAGTGTTGTGCATCCTACAGTCTCTCTCACAACTGCAAAATTCTGCCATTGTAGTGAAAAAGCAGCCATCAGTTCAGTTCAGTTCAGTCGCTCAGTTGTGTCTGACTCTTTGCAACCACATGGACTGCAGCACGCCAGGCCTCCCTGTCCATCACCAACTCCCAGAGCTTACTCACACTCATGTCCATCGAGCCGGTGATGCCATCCAACCATCTCATCCTCTGTCTTCCCCTTCTCCTCCAACACAATTATGCCATTGCAGTGAAAAATCAGCCATAGACAATGTTTAAACAAGTGGACTTGGTTATATCCCAACAAAACTATTTATGAACACTAAAATTTGAAATCATATCATTTGCCCAACATCACAAAATATTACTCCTTTTTTCAGTGATCTGAAAATGTAAAATCTATTCTTAGCTTTATACACAAGTAGGTAGTTTGCAGCAACATGAATGGACTTAGAGACTGTAATACCTGGTGAAATAAGTCAGACAGAGAAAGAGAAATATCATATGATATCCCTTATATGGGGAATCTAAAAAGAAATGATACTGATGAACTTATCTACAAAACAAAAAGAGACTCACAGACTTAGAGAATGAGCTTGTGGTTGCTGGGGGGAAGAATGGGAGAAGGGATAGTTAGGGAGTTTAGGATGGACATGTATACACTGTTATATATTAAATGGATAACCAACAAGAACTTACTGTATAGCACATGGAACTCTGCTCAATGTGGTGTGGCAGCCTGGATGGGAGGGGAGTCTGGGGGAGAATGCATACATGTATGTGCATATGGCTGAGTCCCTTTGCTATTCACCTAGAAGTATCACAACATTGCTCATTGGCTATACCCTAATGTAAAATAAAAAGTTAAAAGAAAACAAAAGCAAAAATAGGGAACAGGCTGGATTTAGCACACAGACCATTGTTTGCTAATGTGCTTATAACTTCTGCATTCTCTACAGACAGTGCTCAGTAAAAGACTGACATGTTTTCTTTTCAGAGTTCTCCAGGAAAATAGAATTTTGCATGAAGACTGAAACAAACCAGGACCCAGTAGGCATTCAGTCTGGAGCACCTCCATGCCTCATGGATGCCAATGGAAACACTGGCTTTAACCCAAGAGTTCCAAGCCATTGTTCTCATAGACCTTCAGGACAATTTTGTTCATCTGGGGAGGAAATCTCAGAATGAAAGGCAAACTGGTTTAGGGGAAAGAAGGCTAAAGAATTGAGTTTGGAAAAAGGCAAGAAGATAGTTCTGGAGAGCTTGACAGCAGAAACCATCACAGAAACAGTGCAAAAATGACTGGTTGACCCAGGGATTCCTCTCCTAGGTACATAGAAGAGAAATGAAAATATATATTCACCCAAAACCAAAAGGTGGAAACAATTGATGAATAAATAAATATGGTATATCCACACAATGGAATATTATTCAGCAATAGAAAGATAAAAAGTACCCAATGCACCTACATCATGCTAAGTGAAAAGCATCAAGCACATGAGACCCCATGTCGTGAGAGTTCATTTGTATGGAATGTTCAAAACGGACAAATCCATACAGACAGAAGTAGATCCTTGGTGGCCTGCGGATGAGGTGGGGCTGCTCACGAAAGGTGGGGAGTGGCTAATAAAGGGCATAGGGCATCTTGTTGGGATGACGTAAACTTCAAATTGTGGTGATGGTTGCCTAACTTTGTAAATACACTAAACACCATTGAATAGTACACTTCACATGGATGAATTGTGTATGTGAATTATACCTCAATAAAGCTGTTTTTTTTTTTTTTTAAAAATGACCCTGGCTTTAAAAGAATGTCCTCCCCCTCTGCCTCTTAGGCAGTGAAAGGACTGAAGGGGCTTAAGGACTGGAGAGAATTCTTGTCTAGTTTATGACAGTTAACGGGGCTTCCCTGGTGGCTCAGGGGTAAAGAATTTGCTGCATTGCAGGAGATGCAGGTTTGATCCCTGGGTCTGGAAGATGCCCTGGAGGAGGAAACAGCAATCCACTCCAGTGTTCTTGTCTGGAAAATCCCATGGACATTGGAACTTGGTGGGCTACAGTCCAAAGGGTCACAAAGAGTCAGACACGACTGAGCAGAGCACGCACACGTGGCAGTGTGGATCCTGCATTTCCGACACTCAGTTTCTCTCTCTCACAAACACACACACACACTCACACACATCTTCCTATATGCCTGTCTGCATCCGTGAAGGGAGAACTGCAGCAGCTATGCTCGGTCCCCTTTAGACCCCAGTGCACCCCAAACCCCAGCTTCTGTATTGGCTGCTAACTCATGAAGCCTCCATTTTCTGGAAAACTGTGCTTGGTCAAAAACAAGCCACTTTTAGACTTCCCTGTCGGTCTAGTGGTTAAGACTCCATGCTTCTATTGTGGAGGGCAAATGGGTTCGATCCCGCTCAGGGGACTAAGATCCCACCTGCCACCAGATGTGGCAAAAAACAAGGGTTAAGAAAATGAGCCGCCCTTCCAGAGAGGTCACCCACACACATACACTCCAGTGCTGAGCTCAGCCCATGGGCCAGCCCCTTTGCCCCCAGAGGGGATTTGCTCTGTCGTGAATTTATGCTCCAGAGCTTCTCTGTGGGATCAGAAAGTAGCGAGCCTTCAGCTGAGGTCACTTTCTTGCCTTGATTTGTATTCTCTGCCCTGTCCTCCTTCCCTCACATCCTAAATAAATCAGCTGAACAAGAGTCCCTGTCTCTGGTTCCTCTTCCAGGGAACTTGGCCCAACACTAGAGCCTGACAGAGCAGAGAAGTGAGGCTGGGCCGGGAGGAGGGACCAGCAGAGAGGAAGACGAAGGGGAGGGTGGGTGAGGTCTTGTCCTCCCTGGATCCTGTGGTTGGAGGCAGACTCGGGAGGCGGTGTCCCCGGTCGCAGGGAGCTTCATGTACCTCTTAGCTCAGTTTGTGTCAGTGAAACGTGACCTAGAGTCAAAGCTGAGGCCATTCTTGCCATCTCTTCACTGAACCCCACAGCCTTCGGGCACCCCAAGGGCTGGAGGCATCTTGGGACAACACTCAAGCCTTGGTCTCTGGCATTTCTGGACAACAGTGAGGCTTCTCCTGACAGCTCCCATCCCCCAGTCCTCATCCCCAGAGATAAAGACTGCCTCCCCTGTTTCATGTGACTCTTTCTGAGTTGTTCACACATACACACACAAGGAAAGATGGGTGGATAATGGGGATTCCTCCTAAGAGGAACCAGAAGTCTCCCTCAACAGACCTCCTCTTCATCTCATCAGCTGGGGTTACATCACACGCTCATACAAAACAAAACCAAAAAACACTGCCAAGGCAAATGGGCAATTCTGGACACACTTGGGAACCACCAGGTTATTTTTTTAAGTGTCGGCTGCCGGGGACCCAACTTTAGGCCGTTTAGATCAGAAGCTGAGTCAGTGACCAAATGTCAATAAAACTGAAAACTGGGACTGGTCATCTCCTGCCCCAAAAGAAAAAAAGTTGGGGGAAAGAGAGAGAGCAGAAAAGGACAAAATGGGTGAAAAGAGGGAGGAAGGAGAGGCTGGGAGAGAAGTAGCATATGTCCCCCGCCTCCGGTGGACTTAAATGACGGTCTCCCTAGGAGACCGCTCTACCAATTCATTCATTTGAGAAATATTTACTGAGCAGGCGTGTGCTGGATGGAGTGTTAGAGCTGGGAACAAAACAGACATGGTCTCGGCTGTGCACTTTTTTCACTTAATATCATAGGGCTTATATTCAGCCGTATTGTTTAGCAATCCATTATTTTGACTGTTAACATTCATAGCGTGACTTTGCCAAAGTTTATCCACCCTCTCTCCCGTTGCCGGGCCTCCAGATTTCAGTTCCTGTAAACAATGCTGGTACAAACATCCTTGTTTACACAGGCAGGAGTTTTTCTTGGCAAAAGAGTTTTTCTTGGTGAAATTTCTGGGTCGCAGAATATGCGAATATTCAACTTGAGGAGATAAAATCAAATTCTTTTGAAAAGTGTTGGCTGTGATTTTACACTTCCCCAGCATAGTCTTACCATCCTGTGTGTATGCTAAGTCGCTTTGTGCATGCATGCATGCTTAATCGTGTCTGACTCTTGCAACACGACTCTAGCCTGCCAGGCTTCTCTGTCCATGGGATTCTCCAGGCAAGAATACTGGAGTGCATTGCCATGCCCTCCTCGAGGGGAGTCTTCCCAACCAGGGAATGAACCAGCATCTCTTAAGTCTCCTGCATTGGGGTGGGTTCTTTACAATTAGTGCCACCTGTCCTAGACATTTATAATCCAAAGACTCAGGATTTGTTGAAAGGAAATTAAATGGTTAAAGAAAAGGAATTTTAGTGTCAGAATTTGAGGAATCTCATGGAATCTCATGGAAACCTGGAATGAGGCGTTCAGGTTCCAGACAATCTGGCTTTTTTTCCTCTCTGGGGACAAAGCCTCTCGAACCTCTGCTTTTCCTCTTCTGTGTATCCTCTCTTCCCTCTGCAGATCAGTATCCTCTGAAAGACTCCTAGTGTCTCTTTCCTCCATAATTTAGGCTTGCCCTTGTATTTGGCATCAGCTGTGGCCCAAATCCTTCAGCAGATCACAGCACCAATGCCCCTAAACTTTCCTTACTTTGATTCAAACTTAAAGGCTTCACCAGTATCAGCTATCCATGTCTGATCCACTCAGCTGTAGCCTAAGAGTCTTGGCCAATTTGAGGCAAACATGACTCCCTAAGTCCACTCCTTTTGCAGGGACCATGAGGTCAGTTTCACAGAAAGAATTATGCATGAGACTTGTGACCCCAAAGCATGTTCCACACTCACCTTTTCTCTCCCTAAACCACAAGAGAAAGTTGTTCAGTCGTGTCTGACTCTTTGCAATCCCATAGACTATACAGTCCATGGAATTCTCCAGGCCAGAATACTGGAGTGGGTACACTTTCTCTTCTCCAGGGGATCTTCCCAAGCCAGGGATCGATCCCAGGTCTCCCACAGTGCAGGCGGATTCTTTACCAGCTGAGCCACCAGGGAAACCCCTAAAACACAAGGCACCATGCCAAATACACATTACCAGCCTCACACAAATGCATTAGTGACTCCTCCCTCAGCACGAGAAGGCATGAAGCAGAGAACTCAGCGTCCTGTCTCATCTGACCATGCAATTCTTCCATGCTAAGAATGAAGGGAAACAGACTCTCATAACCAGGACAATAGGCTACTTTCAGGCAGGAAATTCAGTTCCTAAGTCAGCACGGAATTCAAAAATCAAGTGCAGATAAAATTATCTATTACCATGAAACTCCATATATGTGGTTTTTGTCTATGACCTTGTTTGATAAATACAACTAGGTGAATGATATTTGTCATAAGATGAGGTAAGGAAAAAAAGAGTGCTATACACTCTGATGGATTATCTTCTTTGTCTCAAGACAACACCACTTAAATTATTATTTTCCCTCTTTTCTAGGTATATGCTGCTGCTGCTGCTGCTGCTAAGTCGCTTCAGTCGTGTCCGACTCTGTGCGACCCCACAGACGGCAGCCCACCAGGCTCCCCTGTCCCTGGGATTCTCCAGGCAAGAACTCTGGAGTGGGTTCCCATTTCCTTCTCCAATGCATGAAAGTGAAAGCTCAAAGTGAAGTCGCTCAGTCGTGTTCGACTCTTAGCGACCCCATGGACTGCAGCCCACCAGGCTCCTCTGTCCATGGGATTTTCCAGGCAAAAGTACTGGAGTGGGGTGCCATTTCTAAGTATATAATTGGATTCAAAGAAGTTAAGTAAACACATACTTGATTCAGCTGCAGTAGATCAGAATCTCAACTCTTCCAAGCATCTCCTTTCACATGGAAAGCTCAGGTAAACCACAAAAGCTAAGTGCTTGACATGATTCATCCCTTGAGATGTTAGATAATGTTATGAAATCATCACAATTAGCAAGACATTTAAAAACTAAGCATCCAATTCAACTGGAGTCTCATGAAGATAAATGCAAGTTAAAACTACCTTGCTGCTGCTGCTGCTGCTAAGTCACTTTAGTCATGTCCGACTCTTAACGACCCCATGGACTGCAGCCTACCAGGCTCCACCGTCCATGGGATTTTCCAGGCAAGAGTACTGGAGTGGGTTCCCATTGCCTTCTCTGAAACTACCTTGAGATACATTCATTTTTGAGATTGGAAAAAATCCAAAAGTTGGTTAAACACTGTTGGTGAGACAATAGGGAGTCTCCCACAGAAAGTGGGTGTGTTGTTTGGCATAAAATCTGTAAAGGTTATGAAGGTGCTACCTATCAAAGTTATAAATTGAACACTGCTGGCCCAGCAATTCAACATCTAAAAATTCACCCTACAAATACATGTGCACACTTGTAAAATAACACATACACAAGTTATTTGATGCAGCATTGTTTTTCCCGGGGGGGGAAAAAAAAAACCTGGAAACCACCCAAGTATTCATCAGATTAATAAGTTACAGGACTCTGAAACACAATGAAACTTAAAAAATATATATATATATACTTCCAACAAACATTTATAGAGAGATCACCAAGATAGAGCAAGTTAAGAAAGTAAGTTGCAAAACAACGTGTCTCATTGTGAATAAACATGCTATCTTTTCTGTAAAAATATGAGAGAATCCAAAAAGATATGTGCACATATATGTTCATATTTGGGCTTCTCAGGTAGCTAGCTCCATGGTAAAGAATCTGCCTGCCCATGCAAGAGATGCAGGTTTGATCTGTGGGTCAGAAAGATCCAGAGAAGGAAATGACAACCCACTCCCAGTATTCTTGCCTGGGAAATCCCATGGACAAAGGAGACGGGAGCCGCCCTACAGTCCTTGGGGTCATGAAGAGTCGGACGTGACTTAGCAACTACATAACAACAATATATTCAAGTTTGCATAAGTAAATCCTGAAGACATCTAAGAAACTAATCAAAGTGATGACTTGGAAGGTGGGAGGACACAGTGCCACTTAGGTGGATGGGTACTAGCTGAAGGGGGCCTTTTCACTCTTACCTTTTTATTTGGTTAAAATGGGTTCCCTGCTCAAATATTTAATTGCAAATTTTTTTAATTCAATGTAAAAAGGGAAAAGAATCTGGCGTCCAGAACATGAAGACAAACCTCTACAGTATGAGTGCAAAGTATTTCATGCCAGGATATGAACAAAACGTTATTTTTAAAGTGCCCTTATGCTTTAATCCATGATTTTTTTGAAATTCAGATTAATTATGCTGAGTAAAAGAAGCCAGACTCCCCAAAATAGAATGGATGTTGTGTGATGCCATTTATATTAAACTCCAGAAACTGCACACTAATCTGTGGTGTGCAAATCAGGGGGTCGGAGATCAGAGAGGGTGGAAAGGAACATCACAAAGAGACATGAGGACACTTTGGGGTGTGAGGGTGATTGACTGGTGATGGTTTCATGGGTGTTCAGTTCAGTTCAGTCGCTCAGTCGTGTCTGACTCTTGGCGACCCCATGAACTGTAGCATGCCAGGCCTCCCTGTCCATCATCAACTCCTGGAGTTCACCCAAACTCAAGTCCATCGAGTCAGTGATGCCATCCATCCATCTCATCCTCTGTTGTCCCCTACTCCTCCTGCCCCTAATCCCTCCCAGCATCAGAGTCTTTTCAAATTAGTCAACTCTTCGCATGAGGTGGCCAAAGTATTGGAGTTTCAGCTTTAGCATCAGTCGTTCCAAAGAACACCAGTGTATACACGTATGTGCATATATGTGTGTATATATGTATATGTGTGAGCATGTATATGTGTATGTGGGTACACGTGTGTGTATATGTATATGTGTGTTGTGTATCTGTATATGTGCATATACGTGTGTATATGTGTATATGTGTGTGTGTATGTGTATATATGTATGCACCGTATATGTTTGTGTGTATGGGCACTTGAATGTGTATGTGTGTGTCTGTGTGATTTAGAAGAGTTTGGTTATACATAGAGTTTTGATAAAAATTCTTCGCCCCTGGAGCCATCTTTCTTGGTTCATTAACATCTTGGTAGCTAGTCTAGTCACTTAGTCGTGTCCGGCTCTTTGTGATCCAATGGACTGTAACCCGCCAGGCTGCTCTGTCCATGGAATTCTCCAGGCAAGAATACTGGAGTGGGTTAAGGGTGGCTACAGCACCGACCAACAGCAGGGGGCAGTAGAGTGTAGCGGTTAAAAGTGAGGGCTTTGCCACTGTAGCAGGGTTTAACCGTGGCTTCAACCAGTCATTCCCCTGTGCATCTGCGATCATACAGTTCTCTCAGTGAGGAAGTTTTTGAATATGCACCCTCAAATATATGTAAAATTATTGATAATTATATACATAACTCCTGTCCTTATAGAAAAAATTGTGCATACTATAAAATATAACAAAATTAAAATTAAAAATAGAGAAAAATGGTGAAAACAACTTTTAAAAATGCTTTATTAAGATGTAATTGAACAGGGACTTCCCTGGTGGTCCAGTGGTTAGGAATCTGCCTTGCAATGCAGGGGACACGGGTTCAATCCCTGATGAGGGAACTGAGATCCCAGATGCCCCAGAGCAGCTAAGCCTGTGTGCTGCAGCTAGACATGGAGTGCTCCGGAGCCTGCAGACCACAACTAGAGAGTCCACGCGCCGCCAGGAAAGATCGTGCACGACTCCACGAAGATCCTGGCTGCCACAACTAAGACTCAGTGCAGTAAAATAAATAAATATTTTTTAAAAGATGTAATTGACCATAAACTGCACACGTTAAAAGCGCACAATTTTATTCAGTTCGGTTCAGTTCAGTTGCTCAGTTGTGTTTGAGATGTGTATAAGAGACAGGCATATAAGTTAAATAAGCAGGGTGATAATATACAGCCTTGACATACTTGACTATTTGGAACCAGTCCGTTGTTCCATGTCCAGTTCTAACTGTTGCTTCCTGACCTGCACACAGGTTTCTCAGGAGGCAGGTTAGGTGGTCTGGTATTCCCATCTCTTTCAGAATTTTCCACAGTTTATTGTGATCCACACAGTCAAAAGCTTTGGCATATTCAATAAAGCAGAAATAGATGTTTTTCTGGAACTCTCTCGCTTTTTCAATGATCCAGCAGATGTTGGCAATTTGATCTCTGGTTCCTTTGCCTTTCCTAAAACCAGCTTAAACATCTGGAAGTTCACAGTTCATGTATTGCTGAAGCCTGGCTTGGAGAATTATGTCAAAACCTGTAAAATTTTTCCAGTAGTCACGTATGGATGTGAGAGTTGAACTATAAAGAAAGCTGAGTGTCAAAGAATTGATGCTTTTGAACTGTGGTGTTGGAGAAAACTCTTGAGAGTCCCTTGGACTGCAAGGAGATCCAACCAGTCAATCATAAAGGAAATCAGTCCTGAATATTCATTGAAAGGACTGATGCTGAAGCTGAAGCTCCAATACTTTAGCTACTTGATACAAAGAGCCGATTTATTACAAAATACCCTGATACTGGGAAAAATTGAAGGCAGGAGGAGAAGGGGATGATGGAGGATGAGATGGTTAGATGGCATCAGTGCTTAGATGGCATCAGTGACTTGATGGACATGAGTTTGAGCAAGCTCTGGGAGTAGGTGATGGACAGGGAAGCCTGGCATGCTGCAGTCCATGGGGTCACAAAGAGTCGAACACAACTGAACAACTGAACTGAACCGAACTGAATAAAATTGTGCGCTTTTAACGTGTGCAGTTTATGGTCAATTACATCTTTTAAAAAATATTTATTTATTTTACTGCACTGAGTCTTAGTTGTGGCAGCCAGGATCTTCGTGGAGTCGTGCACGATCTTTCCTGGCGGCGCGTGGACTCTCTAGTTGTGGTCTGCAGGCTCCGGAGCACTCCATGTCGGTAGCTGCAGCACACAGGCTTAGCTGCTCTGGGGCATCTGGGATCTCAGTTCCCTCATCAGGGATTGAACCCGTGTCCCCTGCATTGCAAGGCAGATTCCTAACCACTGGACCACCAGGGAAGTCCCTGTTCAATTACATCTTAATAAAGCATTTTTAAAAGTTGTTTTCACCATTTTTCTCTATTTTTAATTTTAATTTTGTTATATTTTATAGTATGCACAATTTTTTCTATAAGGACAGGAGTTATGTATATAATTATCAATAATTTTACATATATTTGAGGGTGCATATTCAAAACCTTCCTCACTGAGAGAACTGTATGATCGCAGATGCACAGGGGAATGACTGGTTGAAGCCACGGTTAAACCCTGCTACAGTGGCAAAGCCCTCACTTTTAACCGCTACACTCTACTGCCCCCTGCTGTTGGTCGGTGCTGTAGCCACCCTTAACCCACTCCAGTATTCTTGCCTGGAGAATTCCATGGACAGAGCAGCCTGGCGGGTTACAGTCCATTGGATCACAAAGAGCCGGACACGACTAAGTGACTAGACTAGCTACCAAGATGTTAATGAACCAAGAAAGATGGCTCCAGGGGCGAAGAATTTTTATCAAAACTCTATGTATAACCAAACTCTTCTAAATCACACAGACACACACATACACATTCAAGTGCCCATACACACAAACATATATGGTGCATACATATATACACATACACACACACATATACACATATACACACGTATATGCACATATACAGATACACAACACACATATACATATACACACACGTGTACCCACACACACATATACATGCTCACACATATACATATATACACACATATATGCACATACGTGTATACACAAATACACATACACATATACACACACATATACACATATACACATGTATATGCACATACACAAATACACGTCACACATATACATATATACATACGTGTACCCACATACACATATACACGCTCACACATATACATATATACACACGTGTACCCACATACACATATACACGCTCACACATATACTTATATACACACATACACATATATGCAAATACACATACACATATATACACACGTAATGCACATATGCAAATACACGTCACACATATACATATATAAACACGTGTGGCCACATACACATATACACACTCACACATATACATATATACACACGTGTACCCGCATACACATATACATGCTCACACAAATACACATGTACCCACATACACATATACACGCTCACACAAATACATATACACACAAGTATATGCACATACACATTTACATCACACATATACAAATATACACATATATGTGCATCCATGTATACACACTCATATATATACACACAAAACCCTCATATATATACCCATGCATGCACATATACACCCATACACACACACACACAGAGCAAGAAGCAATACCAGATCTCTCTACCACACCAGCCCCAAGGGAGATAAAAGAGGAGCTATTCAAGGCCATGAATAAGAAAAAACAAAAGTGAAAGAATCTTGCCAAAGTCTGAGCTTCAAAACACTTCCACTGGGAGGATGGGGGTGGAGAGGGGTCTTGGGCTCCCCTCGAGGCCAGCCCCCTTTCTCCTTTCTCAGGACAACTCAAAGACTGAAAACCAAGCCTCTTGTCAGGCAAGGGGGCAAAAAAAGGTAACTGTGAAAATCAATCCTATAGGTGCTTGAAAAAGAGACCTGGGGTGAGGGAAGGAAACAAATAGGTGAAGGAGAGAAAGAGATTCCAAACTTACAGATTCAAAATATGTGAGTCCCAGGTATGAAATGTACAGTGTGTGGATTATAGTCAAGAACTATGTAACATCCTGTATGTGGCCAGCACACCTCACACGCTAAGAGTCTTTACTATTGTCGTGTTGTTCTCCACTTTCCCTTCTCATTCCTCTCAGTTCCGGTCCTGACGGCTGGAAGGACGTACTCAGGGGTGTTCATTTCCTCTTCAGGAGACAGCTTGGACCTTGTGGATCCATCAACACCTCCAGAATCAAGTTATTTATTTCAACCAGCATCTGACCTGCCTCACTTTTTCAAAGTTCAAGAAGTCAGTAGGATCCAGAAGGATATCTCAGGACACCCCAACATTTAGAAAACACAAGCAAATATGAGGACCTAAATTGACTACAGCAGCAGCTTAAAATCAAATCACTGACTCCTTCCTAAGGTAGCATTTTCCAACCCCAAAGCAAGATTCTCTGATCTCAATGTCCCAACTCATGTTGCTGTGGCCAGCCAGAGGGAAAGTGTATACGCAAAGAAGACATAAGAAAGAAGGGAGAGGAGAAGCTTTCTTGCTTTCTTAGCTTTGCCAAGAAGCCGACTGTCCTAATTTACCCATCTCTGATTTTAAATTCATGGGGGATATCCCCCATTAAGTGGTTAATCCCTTCTTCTGAGTGTGAGATGGAAAGAAAATCTACTGTCCATGGGGTGTATCATCTCCCTGAGCCAGTGACATCTTACACACTTACCATGGTTCTTGAAGCCTAGTGTGTCTCAGAATTATCAGGAGGGTTTGCTAAAACACAGATTGCTGGGCTCCACCCTCAGAATTTCTCTTTTTAAGTTATTTGTTTGTTTACTTTTGGCTATGCTAAGACTTCATTGTTGTGCACTGACTTTCTCTAGTTGCAGCTAGGGGCGGCTACTCTCTACTTGCGGTGCTCGGGCTTCTCACTGTGGTGGCATCTCCTGTAGTGGAGCAGGGGCCCTAAGTGTACAGGCTTCAGTAGTTGTGGCGCACAGGCTTAGTTGCTCTGTGTCATGTGGGATCTTCCCGGATCAGGGATTGAACCCATGCCCCTGCATTAGCAGGTGGATTCTTAACCACTGGACCACCAGGTAAGTTCCCGGAATTTCTGATTCAATAGGTCCAGGGAGCGGGGTGGGAAGAATTGATCATTGTGACATGTTTTCAGATTCTGCACTAGAAACAAGTCCCAGGAGACAAATCAGTTTGCAAGAGTTGAAGTAGCTCAGTGGGTCAAGAATCCACCTGCAATGCAGGAGACCCCAATTCAATTCCTGGGTCCGAAGATGCCTTGGAGAAGGGATAGGCTACCCACTCCAGTATACTTGGGCTTCCCCAATGGCTCAGATGGTAAAGAATTTGCTGCGATGAGGGAGACCTGGGTTCGATCTCTGAGTTGGGAAGATCCCCTGGAGGAGGACATGGCAACCCACTTCAGTATTCTTGCAGAATCCCATGGACAGAGGAGGCTGGTGGGCTACAGTCCACGGGCTTGCAAAAAGTCGGACACGACTGAGTGACTAAGCACACACACAGCCCACTTGAGCTGGGAGCTTGCCCTCAAAAAGTGGTACTACTCCTAAAGGCTGAACATCCAGGGAATCTTAGGTAGGGTCCACCAGAAGCAGAGCTTAGAGAAGGGGGTCACTAAGAGAATCTCATGAAGGGAAACCTGTCAGGGAGTGAGAAAGAGGGTAAGGCCTGAGAAGAGGTGAAGCAAAGATGTGATCTATTGATGGGGAGGGGCAGAGCATAAGTTATACTGCAGAACGGTCCCTCCTTGAGGCCAGGAGGGCAACAGAGAGCGGAGGGGTGGGATGACTTTCCAGAGAGGCAGCTCCCAGGAGCCCAGAGCGATGCTCTGGAGAAGGAAGACAGCTGTGATCTGTAAACAGCCACCACTCGGGGCTTTGGGGAAGTCAGCAGTGGGACATCAGTGTCTGCTACACAAGACAACGTCCCCTGACTCCACAAGTAGATACTGCTTAGCAGCATGGGTGCTCAACAAACCTTGAGGGGAGACTGCCAAGTTTTGTTTTTTACTGGGAATGTGGTTTTCTTTTACAATATTATTAGATTTTCTTAAGGAAATTAAACAAAACTACTATGAATGAGACCCATCACACTTTGACCAGAAGAGCGTAGATCCAGCTTTTCTATTTGTTTTTAACTTTTTATTGAAGTATCAGCAGTGGTGTGCTGATAAAATTTTAACAACCGGCTCTCTAAATGTAGTTCTGACGTGTACTTTGGTTGATACTCTTGTTTACACGAACAACAAGGAAGAGGGAAATGAAGCAGCAAAGACCTGTTTTGAAACTTCGCTCAGTCTTCTTTGCTGAACCAGATAATATACTTCAAATAGGAAAACTATTTCCTTGATTTCTTTTACACTATTCACAGATGCAGAACAGCTTCAAATTTAACATGCTTTGTGAAGATTTTCTTTCTAGGCAATCAACAGAACAATAAAGCAAGCCTTAGTTTATCACATCTGCTGATTTCCATGGTGTAAATACTCCTGCTACGGATGATTGCAAGCTGCTAATGTGATGTTCGTGATAGTGGAGCTTCGATGCTGGTAGCCACCATTATCTAGTAGTTCCACCATACACATACCAAAGTTGTAAATAATCTCAAGGGCAGAGAGAACAGTAGAATAGTTAGGAAGTGATGAGGTCTGAGTATTTATTATATTTGTCAAAAAATATGTATTTCATTGTAAGTTAATATAATTTCATTTTTTACAATGGCTGTGATTAACTGACAACTCTAAAAATTCCCGAAAATGTAACAGTCTGCTCTCATGAATGGACTCCAGCACACCTATGAAATGCACACGAAGAAGCACGCAACCAGCACCCATGAAAAGAAAGAACACACAGCACACTCAGATCTCCAGAAGACTCCCTCGGCCCTCCTTGTCGCCCCTGGACTCCTTCCCCCAGAACCCTCGGTGGACCACCAACACCCTGATTTTCAACCACTGGATCTGTTTGCTTGCGTTGTAGGTTGTTGTTTTCGTTCAGCTGCTAAATCATGTCTGACTCTTTGCGACCTCATGGACTGCAGCACACCAGGCTTCCCTGTCCTTGAATATCTCCTGGAGTTTGCTCAAACTCATGTCCTTTGAGTCGGAGATGCCAGCCAACCATCTCATCCTCTGTCATCCCCTTCTCCTCCTGTCTTCAATCTTTCCCAGCAGCCAGGTCTTTTCTAATGAGTCTGCTCTTCACATCACATGGCCAAAGTATTGGAGCTTCAACTTCAGCATCAATTCATTTCAACTTCCAATGAGTATTCAGGATTGATTTCCTTTAGGATTGATTGGTTTGATCTCCTTGTAGTCCAAGGGACTCTCAAGAGTCTTCTCCAGCACCACAGTTAGAAAGCATCAATTCTTTGGTGCTCAGCCTTCTTTATGGTCCAACTACCACATCCATACATGACTATAAGAAAAACCATAGCTATGACTATACGGACTTTTGTTGGCTAAGTAATGTCTCTGCTTTTTAAAACGCTGCCTAGGTTTTTCATAGCTTTTCTTCCAAGGAGCAAACATTTTTTAATTTCATGGCTGCAGTCACTATCGGCAGTGATTTTAGAGCCCAAGAAAAGGAAGTCTGTCACTGTTCCACTGCAGGTTACACCAATGGAATTGTAAGCCTGCAGTTTGAAGTGTTACCACTAGAGGACTCTCGTGAGGCCCAGACAGAATGCCCCGCCTGCAGGACTTTGAAATCTTCCAAACCCAGTCCCGCGGCACTTACTCACCTCTCTCCACTAAGGGGACCTTCTGTTACTCACAACCCAGTGTGGGAGGAAATAGAGAAACAACTGAGTGATAAATCTGAGATTGGTAAATCTCTGGAGGACATCTGGGACCATAGATGTCCCAGGGGAGATGTAGGGACCAAGTTCTGGCCAAGGAGTCCCAAATGGGGCTTTGTCCTCGAACGCTAGTGTGGTCTGCCAGTGAGCCAGTGGGCAAATGAACGAGGACTGCTTCCTCCCGGGCCATCACTGAGCCAGCTGACCAGATGAACCCGTGGAAAAGTAGGTCGAGAGAATAGGGGAAAGGAAGTATAACAGAGTTGAAATTTACAGCAAGTAGGACAAAGCTAGGTTTGAATCACGGCCTCTTCACTCACTAGGTTTGTAAACTTGGGTAGATTTTACTTCACGTCTCTGAAACTTAGTTTGCTCATCTACAGAACAGGAACAATAAAACCCTCCTTGCTGCTTAGTTGACAGACTAGGTAAGATCCTATATATGAAGCAAGAAGAGGGTCATGTATTTCTTCAGAAGTACTATTTTCAGTATCAGAATGAAAAGGAGACTCCTATTTTGCTTGTGAAGGTTATGCACAGAACTGACAAGTGTGGAAATATGGGTATTAAAATTGCTCTGAATAATATACAAACAGCTATTTCATTTGTGCAAGGAGTTAAATGCACATTAAAATGTATACACACATTCCACATACATACATCTACTTTTACATGAAAGGGATAGATACATGATATTTTTCAATCAGCTTTAATTTTTTTTCTTTTTTGCTGGTTTTACCTCTTTCTTAGTATAACATATCATCTCTAGCATACCACATAATCCTTGTTAGCAAACCAATATATTGCATTCTGTGTTATTATCCATATTCATATAAGATAATTTACATATATATACATATATATGGCTTTACAAAAATAGGTTCCTGTAATGCTCTTTCCGCACCTTGCTATTCTTTCTTTTTTTAGACTTTTTATTTTGTATTGGAGTATAGCCAATTAACAATATTGAGATAGATTCAAGTGGACAGCAAAGGGACTCGGCCATACATATACATGTATCCGTTCTACCCCAAACTCCCCTCCCATCCAGGCTGCCACATAACCTTGAGCAGAGCTTCCTGTGTTATACAGTGCTATACATGAGTGACTAAGCACACACACAGCCCACTTGAGCTGGGAGCTTGCCCTCAAAAAGTGGTACTACTCCTAAAGGCTGAACATCCAAGGAATCTTAGGTAGGGTCCACCAGAAGCAGAGCTTAGAGAAGGGGGTCACTAAGAGAATCTCATGAAGGGAAACCTGTCAGGGAGTGAGAAAGAGGGTAAGGCCTGAGAAGAGGTGAAGCAAAGATGTGGTCTATTGATGGGGAGGGGCAGAGCATAAGTTATACTGCAGAACGGTCCCTCCTTGAGGCCAGGAGGGCAACAGAGAGCGGAGGGGTGGGATGACTTTCCAGAGAGGCAGCTCCCAGGAGCCCAGAGCGATGCTCTGGAGAAGGAAGACAGCTGTGATCTGTAAACAGCCACCACTCGGGGCTTTGGGGAAGTCAGCAGTGGGACATCAGTGTCTGCTACACAAGACAACGTCCCCTGACTCCACAAGTAGATACTGCTCAGCAGCATGGGTGCTCAACAAACCTTGAGGGGAGACTGCCAAGTTTTGTTTTTTACTGGGAATGTGGTTTTCTTTTACAATATTATTAGATTTTCTTAAGGAAATTAAACAAAACTACTATGAATGAGACCCATCACACTTTGACCAGAAGAGCGTAGATCCAGCTTTTCTATTTGTTTTTAACTTTTTATTGAAGTATCAGCAGTGGTGTGCTGATAAAATTTTAACAACAGGCTCTCTAAATGTAGTTCTGACGTGTACTTTGGTTGATACTCTTGTTTACACGAACAACAAGGAAGAGGGAAATGAAGCAGCAAAGACCTGTTTTGAAACTTCGCTCAGTCTTCTTTGCTGAACCAGATAATATACTTCAAATAGGAAGACTATTTCCTTGATTTCTTTTACACTATTCACAGATGCAGAACAGCTTCAAATTTAACATGCTTTGTGAAGATTTTCTTTCTAGGCAATCAACAGAACAATAAAGCAAGCCTTAGTTTATCACATCTGCTGATTTCCATGGTGTAAATACTCCTGCTACGGATGATTGCAAGCTGCTAATGTGATGTTCGTGATAGTGGAGCTTCGATGCTGGTAGCCACCATTATCTAGTAGTTCCACCATACACATACCAAAGTTGTAAATAATCTCAAGGGCAGAGAGAACAGTAGAATAGTTAGGAAGTGATGAGGTCTGAGTATTTATTATATTTGTCAAAAAATATGTATTTCATTGTAAGTTAATATAATTTCATTTTTTACAATGGCTGTGATTAACTGACAACTCTAAAAATTCCCGAAAATGTAACAGTCTGCTCTCATGAATGGACTCCAGCACACCTATGAAATGCACACGAAGAAGCACGCAACCAGCAGCCATGAAAAGAAAGAACACACAGCACACTCAGATCTCCAGAAGACTCCCTCGGCCCTCCTTGTCGCCCCTGGACTCCTTCCCCCAGAACCCTCGGTGGACCACAAACACCCTGATTTTCAACCACTGGATCTGTTTGCTTGCGTTGTAGGTTGTTGTTTTCGTTCAGCTGCTAAATCATGTCTGACTCTTTGCGACCTCATGGACTACAGCACACCAGGCTTCCCTGCCCTTGAATATCTCCTGGAGTTTGCTCAAACTCATGTCCTTTGAGTCAGAGATGCCAGCCAACCATCTCATCCTCTGTCATCCCCTTCTCCTCCTGTCTTCAATCTTTCCCAGCAGCCAGGTCTTTTCTAATGAGTCTGCTCTTCACATCACATGGCCAAAGTATTGGAGCTTCAACTTCAGCATCAATTCATTTCAACTTCCAATGAGTATTCAAGATTGATTTCCTTTAGGATTGATTGGTTTGATCTCCTTGTAGTCCAAGGGACTCTCAAGAGTCTTCTCCAGCACCACAGTTAGAAAGCATCAATTCTTTGGTGCTCAGCCTTCTTTATGGTCCAACTACCACATCCATACATGACTATAAGAAAAACCATAGCTATGACTATACGGACTTTTGTTGGCTAAGTAATGTCTCTGCTTTTTAAAACGCTGCCTAGGTTTTTCATAGCTTTTCTTCCAAGGAGCAAACATTTTTTAATTTCATGGCTGCAGTCACTATCGGCAGTGATTTTAGAGCCCAAGAAAAGGAAGTCTGTCACTGTTCCACTGCAGGTTACACCAATGGAATTGTAAGCCTGCAGTTTGAAGTGTTACCACTAGAGGACTCTCGTGAGGCCCAGACAGAATGCCCCGCCTGCAGGACTTTGAAATCTTCCAAACCCAGTCCCCCGGCACTTACTCACCTCTCTCCACTAAGGGGACCTTCTGTTACTCACAACCCAGTGTGGGAGGAAATAGAGAAACAACTGAGTGATAAATCTGAGATTGGTAAATCTCTGGAGGACATCTGGGACCATAGATGTCCCAGGGGAGATGTAGGGACCAAGTTCTGGCCAAGGAGTCCCAAATGGGGCTTTGTCCTCGAACGCTAGTGTGGTCTGCCAGTGAGCCAGTGGGCAAATGAACGAGGACTGCTTCCTCCCGGGCCATCACTGAGCCAGCTGACCAGATGAACCCGTGGAAAAGTAGGTCGAGAGAATAGGGGAAAGGAAGTATAACAGAGTTGAAATTTACAGCAAGTAGGACAAAGCTAGGTTTGAATCACGGCCTCTTCACTCACTAGGTTTGTAAACTTGGGTAGATTTTACTTCACGTCTCTGAAACTTAGTTTGCTCATCTACAGAACAGGAACAATAAAACCCTCCTTGCTGCTTAGTTGACAGACTAGGTAAGATCCTATATATGAAGCAAGAAGAGGGTCATGTATTTCTTCAGAAGTACTATTTTCAGTATCAGAATGAAAAGGAGACTCCTATTTTGCTTGTGAAGGTTATGCACAGAACTGACAAGTGTGGAAATATGGGTATTAAAATTGCTCTGAATAATATACAAACAGCTATTTCATTTGTGCAAGGAGTTAAATGCACATTAAAATGTATACACACATTCCACATACATACATCTACTTTTACATGAAAGGGATAGATACATGATATTTTTCAATCAGCTTTAATTTTTTTTCTTTTTTGCTGGTTTTACCTCTTTCTTAGTATAACATATCATCTCTAGCATACCACATAATCCTTGTTAGCAAACCAATATATTGCATTCTGTGTTATTATCCATATTCATATAAGATAATTTACATATATATACATATATATGGCTTTACAAAAATAGGTTCCTGTAATGCTCTTTCCGCACCTTGCTATTCTTTCTTTTTTTAGACTTTTTATTTTGTATTGGAGTATAGCCAATTAACAATATTGAGATAGATTCAAGTGGACAGCAAAGGGACTCGGCCATACATATACATGTATCCGTTCTACCCCAAACTCCCCTCCCATCCAGGCTGCCACATAACCTTGAGCAGAGCTTCCTGTGTTATACAGTGCTATACAGTAGATCCTTGGTGGTTATCCATTTAAAATATAGCAGTGTGTACATGCTGATCCCAAACTGCCAAACTACCCGTCCCCCCTGTATCTTGCTATTCTTAATACAACTCATAAAAATCTTTCTGAGTTAATAAATACACTCTACTATTTTTAATAGCTGCATAATACTCCAAAGTACAGATGTTCTATAACTAGGTCAGCTATATCTCAGTTAAAGGCTACTTGCCTTGCTTCTGTACTTGTTTGTACTAAGAACAGTGTTCCAATAAACCCCCTTATACTGCTACCATCATAAACCTTTTAAACTATATTTTAAAATAACTTTATATAAAGATCTTTTGTTTTTATGGGAAAGATCCTGAGAATGGGTTTTTCAGGTCAAAGGGATATGCAATTCTTATTTTAAACAATTGTCTCCAGATTGCATCCCAAAAAAGTCTGTTACAATTTATATTTCCGCCAGCGCCATATGAGAGCATGTTCTTCTCCAAATCCCTGGCAGTAGTCAGCTTTGCCTTCTTATTTTTGTTTGTTTGAGGATTTTCTTTTTATTGTGGACATTTTCAAACATCTTGAAACCAAATAAAATAGCATAATGAGCCCCCCAAATATTCACAACTCAGCTTCAGCAATTATCAACATTCTGCCTTTACTATAGCTTTCTTTATAATTTTGCAAATTTATGGACATAAAGTGATATACTTGCTGCTTTTTAAAAATCTTGTTTTTGCATTTCTCTAACTGCTAGTGTTTCTGAGCACATTTTTCACATGTTTGGAGTTCATCTTATGTAAGTGCCTATTCATTGCATTTGTATATTTCTTGGTTGTTTTTTTCTTGTCAATGTATAGGAGCAGTTTTTATTATAGATGTTAATCTTTGTATTCTGTGTTGCCGATATTTTTGATGTTTGTTTACAATGTCTTTTGCCCTTCTAAGAATTTTAAATTTTTTATATATTTTAAGTGTATGTTTTGTTTTCTTTTATAGCATTTATATTTTCTATATCACAAAAGAAACTTACCCACCACCACTACCAAACGTAAGCTGGTACAACCACTTTGGAAAGTTGTTTAGCAGAATCTATTGAAGAGGAACATTTATATATCCTATGACCTAGAAGTTCTGTTCCTAAGTACATACGCAACAGAAATGCGTAGATGTGGTCACCCAAAGACGTGTGCGAGAATATTCATACCACTTCATCATAGCCAAAAACCGATAGGGGGAAAAAGTGGTAATGCTGGTCAACATTAGAACAGAAAAATAAATTGTGGTATGTTCATATAATGTAACACTATACAGCAATGAGAATGAACTAACAACTACACTTGGTGACTTGGACAATCTCACAAAAACAGTATCAAAAAAGAAACCAGGGAGTTCCCTGGCAGTCCAGAGATTAGTATTCTTAGCTTCCACTGCAGGGGGGACTGGGTTCAATCCCTGGTCAGAGAACTAAGATCCTGCAAGCCGTGCAGCATGACCAAAAAAAAAAAAAGGAAAGGAAAAAGAAACCAGACATAGAAGAGAAAATATGGTATGATTCCCTTTATATAAATATCAAAAATAAGGAAACTAATTTATGGTGTTAGAAGTCAGGGTAGAGGTTATGCTTAGAATGGGGTATAAGGAACTTTGTGGTGTTGCTGGTCATAGTCTGTTTCTTGATCTGTGTACGGGTTAAACAGATGTGTTCACTTTATGACCTATGACNAAATAAGGAAACTAATTTATGGTGTTAGAAGTCAGGGTAGAGGTTATGCTTAGAATGGGGTATAAGGAACTTTGTGGTGTTGCTGGTCATAGTCTGTTTCTTGATCTGTGTACGGGTTAAACAGATGTGTTCACTTTATGACCTATGACTTGCACACTTTTCTCTAAGTAAAGAAGTATTTCAGTAGAAAGTTGACAAGATCCACTTGAAAACCTGCACACAGATCTTTGCAGCAGCTTTATTCATAATTGCCAAGACCTGGAAGCAACCAAGATGTCTTTCCGCGGGTAAATGGACAAATAAAGTGTGGTACATCTAGACAAAGGAATGTTATTCAGCACTAAAAAGAAATGAGCTATCAAACCATGAGAAGATGTAAGGAAACATAAATGCATATTACTAAGTGAGAAAAGTCTATCTGAAAATGCTACATATTGTATGATTCCAACTATATGACATTCTGGAAAAAGCAAAACTATGGAGACAGTAAAAATATCAGCAGTCGCCAGGGACTGTGGGGAGGTGAGAGAGAAATGAAGAGGTGGAGTGCAGAAGACTTTTAGTGCAGTGAAAATATACTGTAACAGTGGACACATGCCACTATCCATGTGTACAAGCTCACAGACTATATAACGCAAACATCAACTCTAAACTGTGGACTCTGAGTGACAATGATGGGTCAGTGTAGGTTTATCACTTTTACCATTTTAGTGGAGGATGTTAATAATGGGAACAGCTCTACAATTGTAAGTGTAAGAAGTATATGGGAAATCTCTGGACTTTCTATTCAATTTTGCTATTAACCTAAAACTTCTGTAAAAAATAAAATCTATTTTTCAAGAAAGAGTGAAAAAGATTTACTCTCTTCCTGATGGATAATTATGCTATGGCATTTATTAAACTTTCCAATGAATTAAAATATTATCTTTATCATTTATTAAATTCTCACATATGTTGATATATATTTCTGGATTCTCTATTTTATCTCATTGATGTATTTTTGTATTGGTCAATTCCTGTGCTGAAATTATATTGATAACTCTAGCTTTACAGTATGTTCTGATATCTGGTAAGACAAGCCCTCTTCTCATTACTCTTCATTGCCATACTTCTCTTGACTACTCTCAGGCATTATTCTTATATATAATCTCTATTTTAGTCCAGTTTTAAAGACCATGAAATAGATTCAATATAGCAATAATAGAATTTCATTATAGTTTCAATTTAATTTAGGGAATAGATATTTTAATCATTTTAAATCTTCCCATACAGCCATATCTTTTTATGTATTCACATTTTGTTTTATAGCCCTCATAAGATTTCACAGTTTTCATATAGGTACTCTGCCTTTCTAGTTAAATTTATTCCTAAGGACTTCCTTCTTACTGCTATCATGATTGGAATATTTTTCCCATTACTAATCCTGTTTCCTCCATTCTTTTGCTAGAATGGAGGAAGGCTATTGGTTTATGTATGTGTCCAGAAGCAGAGCACAAACCGAGGTGTGGTGAATAAATGTTCCCCTTGTGCCAGGTGGAAGAAATTCATTTTCATCTGGCTTTTCCCAGCTTTTCTCCAGGATAGGTTTAAATTCAGTAGAGTCGACACAGTGCCAGGAAGCGAGAGAGTCCCGAGTCCTTGTCCCAGCCACCATCCCCTGAGACAGCTATGGTCTCCTTGCATCCTGTTTCTTGCCTGGGCTGCATTGTCCCTCTTTTCTTTCTGAAGAGTCTTTCCCCTTCCTTCTCTGTCTCTCTCCGTCTTCCTCCCTCCAGCATTTAGAAAACTACCTACCCGCGCCCCCACCTCCATATCGAGCTTCCCAGGTGGCTCAGAATCCATCTGCCAATGCAGGAGACGCAGGACACCCATGTTCAATCCCTGAGTCAGGAAGATCCCCTGGAGGAGGAAATGGTAACCCATTCCAGTGTTCTTGCCTGGAAAACTCCATGGACAGAGGAGCCTGGCAGTTTACAGTCCATGGGGTGGCAGAGTCGGTCATGACTGAGCACATACATGCCCACACCTCCGTATCACACTAGGCAGTGGGAACCTCCCTAGCGCCCCCTCTGTCCAGACACAGCACGCAGCATTTCCATCCAGGAATTAAGACACAGATCCCCTTGGGGATTCCAAATGTCTACGTGGGGTCCTGTCCTTGAGTGAAGGGGCTACAGAGTGATCCCCTTTTCCCAGGGACCTGCGACATCTTCTCATCCCTTGCTCCTCCTCCTCTTCGTGTCTGGAGACTCCGCTCTACTCTCATTCTTCATTCTCTTAAATCGAGGTTCATGCCACGAGTTACAGAAATACTCAAAAGGTAAAAGAAGCATCTTTTTCTCTCTTTCTGCTTCCTCATCCCTTCTCTGAGGCAACAGAGTCAGGGCAGCCTCATTCAAATAGGAGAAGGGCTGTCGGGGGAAAAAGAAGCTCTGGTGGGGAAAACACTGTTAATATTTCAACACAGTACCCACCAGACGTATAGGCACAGGGGAAAAAAAAAAACGGGGAAATAAAAACAGAATGTTAACAGAGATGCTGTGCTTCTGAGAAGTGAACACATGAATGAGTTTTCTAATTTATATATGTTTTAAAATTTTGCTAAGTTTGTAGAATGTGTTACTTATATCATTACACACACAAATTACCTAAACCAGTTCACTTGTTTGCGTTCTATGTAAGTCACATTTATCGCATGAGAAAGTCCTATGAACCCAAGCATAATTAAGAAACACAATGAACATTTTTAAACAGATGTGCAGAGTACAAAATATAAAGCATAAAGGCAGGCTCAACTGGCTCAGTAGCTTGGGTTGGTTTCTAGAATGACAATCACTTTTGTTATGAAGTTAAGTTTATTATGCTGATTTGGGGGTCTTGGACCAGCTAAGCATGAGGGAGTAACCAAGTGAACCAAAGGATTCATGATGTACCTGTTTCTAAAAGAAGTTTTGCACCATGAGGCAGTTGGGTTTCCCAAAGCTAACCATATTGATGGTTAGAGGATGTCTTCGATCCGGTAGGTTCTTAAAAACAAAGCAAGAGACAGGAATTCTTGCTCAAGTGCTGGGGATGAGGAAATATATGAGAAGGCAATGAGGGATTTCCATGGGATTTCCCAGGCAAGAATATTGGAGTGGGTTGCCATTTCCTTTTCCAGGGGATCTTTCCGACCCAGGGATCGAACCCACATCTCCTGCATTGCAGGTAGATTCTTCACTCCTGAGCCAACAGGGAGGCCCATCTAACGCTTAGGAATCTGTAAGTATTGTGAAAACAGGGACTTTATCTTTCCTGCTTCCCAGGCAGAGATTACAAATTTAATTTAATTAACGTAATAAATATTTATTGAATGAGTAGTTGATTTGTATTTCATCATCTCTCGGTAGAGGCCACTAGCACAGTAACGAACAGCACAAGCTCTGAGGTCAGACATCTGAGTTCGAATCCGAGTTCTGAGCCTCAGCTTTTACCTTGGAAGTGCCGTGAAGAGTCAGTGAGTTAATGACGGATGTAAAAGCACTTGGAACAATACTTGGCAGGTGGGAAATTCTCCATAAGGGCCTCCGTTGGGAAAATGCCTTTCCCAGGAAAGCTCGGAGCCATCCCTTGCGGGGTGTCCGGGGGTTGCGGGTGTGAGTGCGATGGGAAGGGCAGGGGAAGGAGGGAAACAGCCGCTGAGGCTGCGCCCCGGCCCGAGCACCCAGCTGGCCCAGCCTGGGGCGGAGTCTCCTCCGGGCGGGCGCGGGCCGGGCGGTTCCTCCGAGGCACCGAGGCACCGGGCCAGCCGTGCGGCCGCCGTCTACGCGGGCTATGGCAAGTGCAGCCCGGGGGTCCGGGCCGTGGCCCCCGCTCCTGCTGCAGCTCGCGGCGCTCCTCGGGACGCTCAAGCTCCAGGTGAGAAGCGGGCGGCCGCGGAGCTTCCAAGCTCGGGTCGGGGGCGCAGGCGTCCGGGGGTGCGACGGGGCCACAGAGGGCGCCTCGCCCTCCCCCAGAGTCCGGGTAGCCCCAAGTCAGCCCCTAGCGGGAGAAAACCTCCTCGTCTGGGGGAGTTGTCGGTTGCCCCACGAGCTGCAGAGGGGACCCAGCACCCCGCCCCTCCTGCGGCGTGGGGGTGTGGGGGTGGGAACAGCCCGAGAGAGGGGGCCCTCGCTTTCCTGCCAGACCTCTTAAAACTTCTGGAACCCGGCTTCCTTGGAACTTTAAAGGTCCCCTGTGGAGAAGTGCGCCCACACACCGATTTTTACAGACAAATTCAGGCGGATCACAGCGCTCCCCCTTACCAGGGACTGGACCCCGAACTTACAACCCTTGGGATAAGAAAGCTGGACCTATGGGAATCTGGTTCAACCGTGCCGGGAGCGGAAAAGTCCAGTCTTACAGAAATGCAGTGAGAGGGAAAAGCCAGGACTACAACCCAGGAGTCTAACCTATAACCCCCAGCACAGATATTGGCCTCCCGAGGCAACTGTGCCCAAGCGGCTCAGATGGTAAAGCATCTGTCTGCAACTTGGGAGACCCAGGTGTGACCCCTGGGTGAGGAAGATCCCCTAGACAAGGGAATGGCAACCCATTCTGGTCTTTTTGCTGGGAGAATTCCATGGACAGAGGATCCTGGCGGGCTACAGTTCATGGGGTGGCAAAGAGTCAGGCATCACTGAGCAACTAATACACACACACAAAAACACAGAGGCAACTGCTCGTGCCAACCCCAGGCCCACTTCCAGCTTGAGACCCACCCCATGGTTGCCATCTAGGAATGTGAGCACAGTGTGGCCAGATTGGGTGTTTCCAGGAAAAAAAAAGCTAGAAATGACAAAAATTAGAAACTTGACTCTTTAAGTGAAATCTTTCCAATTTTTAGAAATTGGTAGACAAAATTTTAAACCCCCTGATGGTCAAACAAAACTCGACCGTGGACTCAGTCTGCGGCTTCTTGCCCAGGACAGTCTCCCTCCTGCCATGTGGCAGATTACAAAAAACAGGGCAGGAAAAGAGAGGGCTCAGGGGCAGCTTCCTGACTCTACTCCAAAGCCATTGGCTTGCCCCCCAAACCTGAGGGTCCAGGGGCAGGATGTGGCCTTTGCAGAGGTGCGGCAGGGCCACCCGGATGTTAGAGTTCCTGCTAGGAGCTCAGCCCCACCCTGTTTGCTCAAGGAAGGGCTGGAGCAGGTGAGTTAGCCCAACGGGGGCCAGGCACTGGGGCAGTGCCAGCCTCCCTACCGTGGCCACCCCCAGCCTTGGTCCAAGGGGCCCCCTGCAGGCTGGCACCAAAAGTAGCTGGGCCGGTTTGGGGGGCGGGGGCACGGAATGGGTCACCCCCAGAGAGGCAGACAGTGAAGCCAAGGAGAAAGGGACCAGGTGCTGGAACCAGAGAGACGGTGGTTCAAGTCCCAGTCCTGCCGTTGATCTGCGTGGCTTTAGGCTGATCACCTGACTTTTCTGAGCCTTAGTCTCCTTCCCCTGTACAGTGGTAAGAATAGTAGCTCCTCTTTCCAGACTCCTGTGGTGGTCCAGTGCTGAGGACTCTGTGCTCCAAGGCAGGGGGCCTGGATTCGATCCCTGATCAGAGAACTAGATCCTGCGTGCCAAACCAAGAGCCCTCAAGTGAAAGTGAACGTGTTAGTCACTCATGTCCAGCTCTTTGCGACCCCATGGACTATAATCCTCCAGGCTCCTCTGTCTATGGCATTCTCCAGGCAAGAATACTGGAGTGGGTTGCCATTTCCTTCTCCAGGAGATCTTTCTGACCCAGGGGTTGAATCTGAGTCTCCTGCATTGTAGGCGGATTCTTTACTGTCTGAGCCACCAGGGAAGCTCTCATGCTGCAACTAAAATCCAGCTAAGCCAAATAAAAGCTTAATAAAAGCATCCGTCTCTTAGGGAGGCTGTAAGAGTCACTGCTGTCCTTTTGTAAAGGAGCCAGGCTCCCAGCTCCCGCTTTCACCCCTCTCTAGGGTCTTGGAGATCAGGGGTGGAGCCAGCAGCTTTCCCAATCATCCATCCTTCTTTCCGCTTCCTTCTGGGGGACAGGGAGTCCCTGCCTGAAAGGACTAGGGTGGTCCCAGGCCTCTGAGAAGAGGTGGCTTTGTTTCCACTGTAGGTTCAGAGCTTCATGCCAGAGAACCTCCTGTTTGTGTCCACCCTGGATGGAAGTCTCCATGCACTGAGCAAGCAGACCGGAGACTTGAAGTGGACGCTAAAAGATGGTAAAGAAGGGCTGTCACTCCTTGGACCTCGAGCTGGGGGAGGTCACCTCAGGATAAGAGCATGGGGTCTAGAATCCAATACTCAGGTGTCTCGCTTCAGTCAGCTTTACCACTTACCCAGGCTGTGTGGCCTTGGAAAAGTCACTTCGCCTCTCTGAGCCTCAATGTCCTCACCTGTAAAATAGGGATAAGGGTAACGACCCTACCTGCAGGAGAGGTATTACATTACGCTCATGACAAAATGCTCACTTGGTGTCCGGCACACAGTAAGTACCAATGTGAGGTATGCCTTTCAGTGGAGAGTCTGGAGGGGACTGCTCATGGTTGTGTCCTTGTCCTGCAGATCCCATCATCCAGGGGCCAACATACGTCACAGAGTAAGTGGACTGGGCTCTCTCAAGGCACGGACAGCTGGGAGATGGGGAAGCCAGGGTTGCCTGGAGGGGCACGTGGGCTGGAAGGAAGGGAAGAAATTCGGGTCTGGAGCTCTGTGGCGCCTCCTGTCAGGGGTGGGCTCCTACAGGCAGAGAAGTTGGAGGGAAAGGGCCCTCTTGGAATCAGGGGGTGTGAACGAACCTTCCCCCCGTTCCTCTGCCCCACAGGACCGTCTTTCTCTCAGACCCAGCTGATGGCAGCCTGTACATCTTGGGGACCCAGAAACAACAAGGATTAATGGTGTGTTTCATATTGTGGTTGGATGGGCGAGGATCGGGACTTCGTTAGCCAGGGCACTGAGGGGGCTCTAGGGCCAGAATCTGAGCGTCCTGTGGAGGATGAAGTCTGAGAGCACGAGGGCAAGGCTGTCTGGAGGGGCCTGTCGAGGTTGGGAGTGGGGGGTGACCCTGGCTGTATCTGTACGGCAGGCTGTCAGGTCGCTGAGAGTGTCAGGAGCTTCTCCAGGGGCTCTGAGGGTTTTTAGGGGAAACCTATGTCACGTCCTCCTCTTTGCAACATCACTGACTGCAACCCACCAGGCTCCTCTGTCCATGGGATTCTTCAGGCAAGAATACTGGAGTGGGTTGCCTTCTCCAGGGGATCCTCCCTACCCAGGGGTTTAACCTGCATCTCCTACAATGGCCAGTGGATTCTTTACTGCTGGAAAGCCCGTGTATCAGTTACTTTTTGCTAAATAACACGTAGCCCCAAAACTTCAAATGCAGACAGTTTATTTAACTCATTTTCGTGGGATGACAGTTGAGGCTGGACTCAGCCAGGTGGTCTTGCTCAAGCATCTGTGGTCAGCTGTCGGTCAGCTGGCTCTTTTGTTGAAAGCTGGTTGGTAGTTGGCTGGCTTTTGACAGGGGCCACCAGGCCAGGGGTCTCTCATCTTTAAGCAGACAAGCCTGGACTTGTTCACATGGTATCAACAAGGGAATTAGAAGCAGCAGGAGGGGGCAAGGCCAGGGGATGAGCAGTTTTCAAGCTTTGCTTATTCTCTTATCCCTTAGTATCCTCAGAGAATCAGTTCCAGGTCAAGCTCCCACCACCAAAATCAGAGGGTGCTCAAATCCTTTATGTAAAACGGCACAGTATTTGCATATAACCTAAAGGTATCCTCCCATATACTTTAAATCATCTTAGATTACTTATAAGACCTAATACAGTGTAAATGTCATGTAAGCAGTTGCCAGGTGTGCAGCAAAGTCGTTTTGCTTTTTGGAACTTTCTGAAGCCTTTTTTTTCCCCAAAAAAATATTTTCAATCTGCAATTGGTTGAATCTGTGGGTGCGAAACCCCTGGATAGGGAGGCCACCTGTATCACATTCGCTAATGTCTCATCAGCCAAAGCTGGTCACGTGGCCAAGCGCAGAGGCCGGCAGTGTCAGAGCTCTGACTGTGCCATGGGAGGCCTGCCAGGATGGGCTTACTCTGTGATTAGGAAACTGAATTGATAAGAAATGTTGGTGTGTCCATGGTGTGTCCAACAGGCAGGCCCCAGCAAACAGACAGCACACTCCTACTGGAGAGATTAAGGACACGTTATTAATGGGGTTACTTACAAAGATGGGGGCCTGGTGTTGTTTTTCAGTTGTGTCTTACTGTTTGCGACCCCATGGACTGCAGCATGCCAGGCCTCTCTGTCCCTTGCCATCTCTCCAAAACATCTCCCGAAGTTTGCCCAAATAGTACTGGAGTGGGTTGCCATGCCCTCTTCCAGGGGATCTTCCCAACCCAGGGCTAGAACCCAGGTCTCCCTCATTGCAGGTAGATTCTTTATTGTCTGAGCCACGAGAGAAGTCCTAGAATCTGGAAAGGGTAGCCTTGCCTATCCCTTCTCCAGGGGACCTTCCCAAACTAGGAGTTGAACTGGGGTATCCTTCTTTGCACGCAAATTGTTTATCAGCTGAGCTACCCACAGGGCCGAGGAGGCGAGGAGACCGGAAGGCAGGGTGCAGAGTCCTACCGCCTGTACTGTGAGATGCTATTTATCAGCTCTAAGCCGGTGGGGGGAGCAGTTATCACTACCGGGAGCTGGAAGGGATTTGGGGAGAGGACCGCGTGACAGGAGGCCTTTGGGGGAGAGGCACAGCCAGCTCACGATGACTCTGGGGGAGGAGCCCAGGGAACCCTCCCTCTGTTCCTGCCCCTTCCCCTATCCCAGCCCCACTGGAAGCCAGAGCATAGGGCACCCACTGATGGGATCCACACGAGTGTGTCTCCCAGGAGAGAGGCAGAGAGCAGACCTCCTGTTCATCCAGCTGTGTCCACCATAGGGTCTTATGGGGCAGGTGTGGCTATCGGTGACATCACTCCCCTGCCTCTGGGATAGAGTCCAGTAGCTCCAACAAAGCTCATCAGAACCAGCTCACTCCTGCAGCATCCTCACTCACCCACGGGCACCTGTGTGTACACACACGTGCACACACTCACAGTGATTAATTTCTTGAATATGCCAGCTCTGGGGCTTCACCTTTTCCCCATAGGGTTCCAGACTGCCTGGGTTCCAGCTCTCTGCAGTAACAGCACACACATCCCCGTGGATCCACAGGGCTTGCTCTTTTGCTCACACCGTGTGATCCATGTGGGTCCTCAGGGGCTCTGTGCACTATGGTCTTCTGCAGATCCAAGCTGTCAGATGCTCTGTCTCAACCTGGGCTTCTCCTGCACCAAAGAGTGTAGAAAGCGACGTGGTTTCTTCTGCGGCCTCCCTTCGGCTAAAACGGGTTTCATGGCTGTGCCCACTTTAAGCACAAAAGATGGGTAATCTCACCAGGAGCCCAGAAGGAGAACCAGAATATTTGTGAAACGTGCTCCCCTTTCCCACGCTGGTTCCTATTCATCCCCCAAGGCCCAATTTAAAATCCAAACTCCTTTCCAGCCCGTGATCTTGCCTCCAGCTTGCCTCCCTTTCCGTCTGCCCTTCTCCATCCCCACTCCCAGTGCACTGGCTGTTCCCCGAATATGCCGCTTGGGCTCTGCAGTAGGTGGCCCTGTGGTGGTCTCAGCATTCTGTCCCTCTGCCCTCCATGTGCTCCTGAGCCTCACTACTCCCTGGGCTTGAGTTCTTACTCTCTAGCCTCCCTATGTGAAATAGCGTCTCTAATCACTCTCTATCCTAGTCTTCTGAGTTTGCTTTAACAACAGTTACTACTCATGCTAAAGCTGAAACTCCAGTACTTTGGCCACCTCATGCGAAGAGTTGACTCACTGGAAAATACTCTGATGCTGGGAGGGATTGGGGGCAGGAGGAAAAGGGGACGACAGAGGATGAGATGGCTGGATGGCATCACCGACTTAATGGACGTGAGTCTGAGTGAACTCCGGGAGTTGGTGATGGACAGGGAGGCCTGGCGTGCTGCGATTCATGGGGTCGCAAAGAGTCGGACACGACTGAGCGACTGAACTGAACCACTACCCGGCATTGTCATTTATGTGTTTTTGTTTGTTTATTATCACACACACCAGAAATGTAACTCTGTGCAGAAAGGCACTTGGGCCCCAGCACCCAGCTAGTAATAGGTGAAATGACTGAATGAATGAATCCACCACTGGACGTCCTCCTTCAGTCCTTCCGCCCCGCACACCTGCATCAGGCACCCTCCGCTTCTGTGCTCCCCTATCACAGCACTAACCTTACACGCCAACTGTAGGTTGTATTGCCTTCTTTTGTTGTCTGTCCTGACTCAGTACATGTTTGTGCCTGGGGCGCTGTCTTCTAAGAGCTCTATATGTGGAGTTTGGGGATATTTTTTTCACTTTAATATAATTTCAAACCTAAGGAAAAAGTGCAAGGGTAGTACAGAGCAATTCTTTATTCCCTTTACCCAGCTGCATCAATTTTTTTAATGTCTTATCACTTTCACTCTATTATTCTTAGTAGATAGATATAGATAATATTACGTGTGTGTATGTATGTATATAAAGGGCTTCCCTGATAGCTCAGTTGGTAAAGAATCTGCCTGCAAAGCAGGAGACCCCGGTTTAATTCCTGGATCGGGAAGATCAGGTGGAGAGGGATAGGCTACCCACTCCAGTATTCTTGGGCTTCCCTTGTGGCTCAGCTGGTAAAGAATCCGCCTGCAACGAGGGAGACCTGGGTTTGATCCCTGGGTTGGGAATATCCCCTGGAGAAGGGAAAGGCTACACACTCCAGTATTCTGGCCTGGAGAATTCCATGGACTGTCAATGGGATTGCAAAGAGTCGGACATGATTGAGTGACTTGCACTTGCACTTTCATATATATAAAATTTATATTATTCTATATTAATAGATATATAGAGATAATATTAAACATGTATATATAAAATTTATATTATTCTATCTTAATATAGATAGATAATATTCCACATGTGTTTATCTATGCTGGGAAGGATTGGGGGCAGGAGGAGAAGGGGACGACCGAGGATGAGATGGCTGGATGTCATCACGGACTCGATGAACGTGAGTCTGAGTGAACTCCGGGAGATGGTGATGGACAGGGAGGCCTGGCGTGCTGCGATTCGTGGGGTTGCAAAGAGTCAGACACGACTGACCGACTGAACTGAACTGAACTGATAGATAGATACTATTACATGTGTATATATAAAATTTCTTTTTCTGAACTCTTTGAGAAAAAATTGCAGACATTCTGCCCCTTTATTCCTAAAGTATCATTGTGTATTCCTAAACAACGACTTTCTCCTACACAACCTGAGTGTAAATTCTCAAAATCAGGAGATTTAACATTGAGGCAATAGTGTTGTCTAATCCACAGACCATATTAATGTTTCACTTTTAAAAGACTTCATTTAATTAATTGTTTTTGGCTGTGTGGCAAGTGGGGGCTACTCTCTAGTTGCATCTCACAAGCTCCAGAGTGCTCACTGTCAGTTGTTACAGTGAACAGGCTTAGATACTGTGGAGCAGGTGGGATCTTCCCAGACCAGGGATCAAACCCGTATCCTCTGCATTGGCAGGTGGATTCTTAACCACTGGACCACCAGAGAAGTCCTGTATTAATTTTGTCAAGTGTCCCAGTGGTGTGCTTTATTGTTTTCAGTCCAGAACTTGAACCAAGACCACCCCTTGCATCTGGTCCTCATGTCTCTTGAAAGTGAAAGTGTCAGTTGCTAAGTTGTGTCTGACTCTTTGCAACCCCATGGACTGTAGCCCACCAGCTCCTCTGTCCATAGGATTTCCCAGGCAAGAATATTGAAGCAGGTTGCCATGCCCTTCTCCAGGGGATCTTCCTGACCCAGGGATCAAACCTGGGTCTCCTGCATTGCAGGCAGATTCTCTACCATCTGAGCCACCAAGGAGGCCAGCCTTGTCTCCTGGGTGTCCCTTAATCTGGCACAGTTCCCCAGCATCTCCGAAGCTGTCAAGGCTGCTGAAATTTTCAAGTCTCAGCGAGTGTCTCTGAGGTTGTTAGTCCAGGAGTGCATGATCAGGTGGCATCTTGCCTCTGGGGGTAGGATTTACTGCAGCTCCTTTGGAGGTCGTGTAGCAGAGTGGTTAATTGTGTGGGTTCTGGAAGCTGGCTCTGCTACTTACAGCTGTGTGACATTAGCCAAGTTACTCAGCCTCTCGGGAAATGGATATGATCATCCATTTGTGCCCAGCAAATAGGTTGCATGTGTTTCTCTGCTCTTCCCACTCCCCAGAGGCTGCCCTTCACCATCCCTGAGCTGGTTCACGCCTCCCCATGTCGCAGCTCTGATGGCGTCTTCTACACAGGTAAGCATCCCTCCAGCCGGGGGTCCAAGTCCAGCAGGGATGGGACCAAGGTCCAGCCGGGCCAGCAGGGCATGGTGCAGACAGGCTGCACACCCTCTCCAGGTCATCTAGAGAGCGGGCATCCTTCCCACCTCCACAGGCCGGAAGCAGGATGCCTGGTTTGTGGTGGACCCTGAGTCAGGGAAGACGCAGATGACGCTGACCACAGAGCGACCCTCTACCCCCCGCCTCTACATCGGCCGGACACGTGAGTCAGACCCCAGCTGCTCCCCAAGCTCTGGACAGCCCCCTCTTTGGCTGTGCCCAGGCCTGGCAATTGCTCTCCACGCTGAGTTCAGGCCAGTCAGTCACTCTGTCGGTCAACAAACTCATCACTGAGCACTGAACAAGGAGCCAGGGACACGGCAGTAACAAAACAAACCTGGTTCGGCCATGGTGATGCTCACAGAGTCTGGCCTCCAGGCTGGGTGCTCGGGAAGCCCCTGCCTCCGCTAAATGAGGCCCTCTGGGTGGGGGTGGAGGAGCATCACGTGGGTGTTCCTGGTAACGCTGCTTCTGGGTGTCCCCAGAGTACACGGTCACCATGCATGACCCTAGGACCCCGGCCCTGCGCTGGAACACCACCTTCCGCCGCTACTCCGCACCCCCCGTGGATGGCTCACCCGGTAAATGTGAGTGTCTCCCTGCCCTGGCCCCACCTTAGAGCAAGGTCCCCAACTTGAGGAACCCTGAGTGGCATCCACAACTAAGCCCCACCACCTTCAGACCCATCTGACCCCCTGAGGGACCCCACATACTGAATGACACCCTCTTGATGGCCAGCCTAGGTCACCCACTCAGCACGCAGCCTCTGACCCTCTTGTACCCTGAGAAGCTCTCAGCATCCTGACTCCTTCACACTTGCAATGAGCCCAGCCAGGTCACCCTGGATGCTCCCCAGACCCTAAGTGACCCCCAAGCAACCCCTGCACACCTGAGCAGTCCCCGTGTGTCCCAGCTGACCCCCAGTGTTGACAGAGATGAGAGATGACCCTGAGTGACTGCCCCTGGAATCACCACCTCCCTTGATATAATGACTGCCCTTTCCTGTGTGGGTATGCTTCCTGCTGCTGCTGCTGCTGCTAAGTCACTTCAGTCGTGTCCGACTCTGTGCAACCCCATAGATGGCAGCCCACCAGGCTCCCCTGCCCCTGGGATTCTCCAGGCAAGAACAATGGAGTGGGTTGCCATTTCCTTCTCCAATGCACGAAAGGGAAAAGTGAAAGTGAAGTCTCTCAGTCGTGTCTGACTCTTAGCGACCCCATGGACTGCAGCCTACCAGGCTCCTCCACCCATGGGATTCTCCGGGCAAGAGTACTGGAGTGGGTTGGCATTGCCTTCTCTGGGGTATGCTTCCTAAAACTGTACAAATGTTAGATTTTTAATCTTGGGTAATGTAATATTACAAAGAAATTGCTTTCCTTGTTATTGTTCAGCTCGGTTATCTTCATATATGCTTAATCCATAGTACTCACTTGTGTTATTTCATTTCCTTCAGTTTTGGGTTTTTTTTTTTTTTTTTCATTTCCCTTAGTATATCAATATATTTGTTACTAGTTTCTAAGAATTCATTTGTAACTACAGGTGTCAACCATTTGTCATGCAATGTAAATGAAACACTGTATTTTATTGCCATCAATTTACTCTGGTATTCGTATTTTGGTTGTGTATTAAAATATAATCATGTTGTGTTTAAAAAAATAATAGTAACTGCCCTTCCTAAATGCCTGAATGACCCTGAAGGTGCCCTCAGACAATCCCAGACCCTGACTCCACTATTCCACCTGAGAATTCACACAGGCAACCCTGACACGTCACAGGTGACACCCACAAGGCCCCTAGCTGAGCCCCCTTCACATTCTAAATGACTCCCATGCTACCCACATGTGTCCAGACCACCCTGACTGACCAACAGCCAGACCATGACTGACTTCCCCACGTCCTAAGTGACAAGGACTTATTCGCACACTGGAGTTGCCTTTGAATGACCTCAGCTTACCCCTACATCTTACACAACTGTCCCATTGAGCTTGATCAAAGTGACCCAGTGAACTTCCCGTGTCCTGATAACCCTCCAGGTGATCTCACCTGACCTCCACACCCCTGAGGGGCCCTGCTGACAGCCCACCCTCCAAGCAGCTTCCCCACCCCAAGATGCTCCAAAGTGCCTCAGGGCAGGGCTCCCTGACCACATCTCTGTAACCGTCTTTCCTGGCAGACATGAGCTACCTGGCATCCTGTGGGATGGGTCTGCTGCTGACCGTGGACCCAGGGAGCGGGGCAGTGCTATGGACGCAGGACTTGGGCGTCCCTGTGGTGGGCGTCTACACATGGCACCAGGAGAACCTGCGCCAGCTACCCCACCTCACACTGGCTCGAGACACCCTGCACTTCCTCGCCCTCCGTTGGGGCCACATCCGACTGCCAGCCTCAGGCACCCAGGACACGGCCACCCACTTCCCTGCCTTAGACACCCAGCTGCTGTAAGTACCCATGTCTGGGGGCCGGGGAGGAGCTTCTGGAAGTATTTTGACCAGTGTAGCCCAGGTCCAATGGGCAGGTGTGATGTCCAACCATGACAGACCAGTACAGCTAGATCAAGGGTCACATTATTTCAAACAGTTTGGTAAATAACCAGTGCCCTGCATGCCCACCATGTGCTCCCAGGACCCCTGGATAGCCTCACTGTTCAGCAACTAATAGGGTAAAATCTGGCCAAGGAAGGGCCTCCATATCTCCACCCCAGTGCTACAGCAGGCATCTGTTCTGATTGGTAGGTACTGTGTGTTTACTGGGGCTTTCCCAGGGCTCAGTGGTAAAGAATTTTCCTGCAAATGCAAGTTCCATCCCTGGGTCAGGAAGATCCCCTGGAGGAGGGCATGGGTACCCACTCCAATTTCTTGCCTGGAGAATCCCATGAACAGAGGAGCCTGGTGGACTACAGTCTATAGGGTCGCAAAGAGTTGAACTTGACTGAAGCAACTGAGTGCAGAGGTGCATGTGTTTCTTGATTTTTAAAAACCTTAAAAATGACCCTTGCTTATAACACTGAATACCTTAGTGTCCCCATCTTGGGGAGCCAGGAGGCAGACTGGGAAAATCAGGGATTATCCATTCATTCAGTTGGTTCTCCCAATATTAACTGAACACTTGTTACATAGCAATCACCTGCTAGACTCTGGGAGTACAGTAATATAGCTAGTGTTCTGACCTACAGAAATCTCAGAGTCTAGTGCAAGAGACAGGGGTGTAAAGAGGTAATCATGATATGGTATGATAAGGGAAGAGATAAGAGAAGTATAGTGTATCATGGGAATGTATAAAAGGGCACCTAAATCAAGACTGGGGACAGGAGGCAATCATAGAAAGCTTCCTAGAGGAAGGGACATACAAGCTGAAACCTAAAGGCTGAAGAGAAAACAAGAGAGACAGATCATGGCAACCAGAAAACAGGGTAAGTTCACAAAACAAGGCTGGAGCACAACTCTGAGCCGAGAATAAGGTCTGAGGCTGTTAAACAGGGATCTTATCAGATCATTTGAAGGGCTTAGGATAAGGTTAAGGAGAAGGCATTGGAAGGTTTTAGATAAAGAAGTGATTTGATCATAGTTTCATTTCAGAAAGATAACTGGCTAGTGTTAAGTCATCTTAGTGCTGTGGGGAGGAAGCAGGCACAGAACACTGCATTAATTCAGGCAGAAAACGAAGACACTCTGGACTAGGACGGAAGCACTGGAGATGGAAATAAGTGGAGGCTAACAGATATTAAGAGGAAAAGACAGTATTTGGTGGTTAGAAAGTTTGATGATTGTGAGCAAGGAGTCACCAATTACCGTCAGGTTTCTAGAAGCACATGAGTGCCGTTGTTTTCAAAGGTAGGGAGCACTAGAGGAGGAAGTGGGGGAGGAGGAGGAGGAAGAAGAGGGGAGGAGGAAGAGAAGCAGGTAAGGAATGAGGTGATGAGTTCAGACTTAGAAAACTGAGCTCCTAGAAGAGGTCTGGGCTAGAAACAGATATAGAAGCAATGACTGTAGAGTTTATATCAGTTAGCTTTAGCTATATCACCAATCACTCCCCAATTTAGGGCTTCAGAATGAACATTTCTTATTTTTCAAGATTTGATGGGTCAGCTGAGTGCTCTTCTGCCATCTGGAATGGCTTCACTCACCTATCTCATAGTTAGTGGATTCTTTGGCCTATGGGGTATCAAATAAGGTCTCTCATAGCCCCACACAGTAACCTTGTTTTCCTCTTGTGGGGGTCTCAGGGTTCCAAAGAACCCCATGAGAAGGCAAGCCCCCATGCACAAGCATTTCTCAAGCCTCTGATTGTCTCATTTGCTGTTATCTCATTGGTCAAAGCAAGTCACATGACCCAGGCCAGAGTAAGTGTGGGCGGGGACAATATAAGGACGCCAGTACTATGGGACTGAAACTGCCCGCCACCTTCACTCATTCTTCTCCCCTTTCCTCTCCCCCACTAGGATGACCCTGTATGTGGGAAAGGATGAAGCTGGCTTCTATGTCTCTAAAGCACTGGTTCACACTGGGGTGGCCCTAGTGGTGAGAAAGGGCCTCTGAGGGGTTGGAGAGAGGGGATGAAGCAGGAGAGAAGCCCCCTGCCACCACTCACGACTCTCCATCTTCTGCCATAGCCTCGTGGGCTGACCCTGGCCCCCGCTGATGGCCCCACCACAGAGGAGGTGACACTCCAGGTCTCAGGAGAGCGAGGGGGCTCACCCAGCACTGCTGTCAGGTACCCCTCAGGCAGCGTGGCCCTCCCTAGCCAGTGGCTTCTCATTGGTGAGACCCCTTCCACCCAAACTTAAAGCCCTGTGAGCCCAGCTTCTGAGCTAGAAGGCTGAGGTCACCTTCATCCCACTGACCTTGTCCCTGCCCCTTAGGACACCATGAGCCACCCCCAGTCCTGCACACCACCATGCTGAGAGTCCATCCCACCCCAGGGAGTGGGGCTTCTGGGAACAGACCCTCAGAAAGCATCCAGGCTCCAGCTCTCTTCTTGGAGGTCAGTGCTCGATGGGCAGAGGGCCTGTGGGGAGATGCCGCAGGGGTGGGCAGCCCTGGACCTTTTCCTCAGGCTTCTAGGCATAACGTTTGAGGTGGGTCAACTGACCTCGCAGTTTCTCAGAAAAAAGACTTTTTGTTGTTATTGGCAGAAAAAGTGTTACAAGTGTCAAAACGGTATTGGCTATCTACATTGTGAAACACAGGTCACGGTTTTCTTTATTCTTCAGTTTAGAGGTGGCAAAAGATTTATCAAGTGAGAAAATGAAAATGGAAAAACTATAAAAGTATACCCTCCTGGGAGAGGACTGGACAAGAGTCACTAATAGTTCAAGGTTAGAAGGAACAGGCATGCTGTGTTCTCAGAATGACATGATTCTCAAATCTGCTTGCTCATCAGAATCACCTAGGAGCCCACTCCAACCTCACTGAATTCAGAATCTCTGGAGGCAGATACTTGTATTTTTTGGTGATGTCCAACAGTATCTGGGTTTTTTAGTGACACCCCCAGTCTCCTGGGGCACCACAATTTTCAGCACCACGGAGAGCGCCAGGTTTGCCATCATGTAGACCACTCACTCTCCACCCCTTCAGCTAAGCCCAGCCCTGTACTGCGTGATGAATAAGGGTTAGGGGTTCCATAGCAGGAGGGGCTGCTGAGAGTGAAAGCCCCTTTGTCCTCAGCTCCTGAGCCTGAGCCGGGAGGAACCTCCGGACCTGGAGCTGCATCCTGAGAAGAAAACCTCAGAGCTATATCCAGGCCTGGGACCCCAAGACCTGCTGGCAGCCAGTCTCACTGCTCTCTTCCTGGGAGGATGGATTATCTTCCTAATGAGGCAGGTAAGCCCATCACCTCTGACCTTAGGTCCATCTTATGGTCTTCCTAGAGGAACTCTGCCCCTCTCCAAGACCACTTAGCGAGTTTCTCCCTCACCCAGGTCCAGTTCTATCCCCTACCTTCCTCTTAGCAGCTCCCAGGGCCCTCGATACTGTGCTCTTTATGTCAATGCTCCAGGGACCGGCCATCTCAGGCACAGCCTCTGGGCCCATCATGGGGCAGGGCTGGCCAGGGCCGAGCCATCTTCAGCTCCCATATTTCAGCAGCAGCAGCAGCAGCAGTTGGCAGAGAAGCAGCAGGCTCCCCTGGCACCTGCAGGCCCTTCTCACATTTCACAGGATGCTCAGCCCCAGCCCTCCAGTGCCACCCTCCAGAGCCAGAAGAGGCTTCAGAATCCCCCAGAGCAAAGCCAGCCACTGGAAGACCCTGAAGGTGAGCTCACTTGAATAAGAAAGGACAGAGTCAGGGACAGAAAAGAGAGAGGCAGGTTTAGCTCCAAAATCAGATTATTGGAACAACAACTGCTGTTGTTCAATCTGTGAACTGAACAAGTTGTGTCTGACTCTTTTGTGACCCCGTTGATTGTGGCCCACCAGGCTCCTCTGTCCATGGGATTTCCCAGGCAACAAGACCGGAGTGGGTTGCCCATTTCCTTCTCCAAGGGGTCTTTCTGACCAGGGATCCAACCCACATCTCCTGCCTTGGCAGGCGGATTCTTTACCACGAAGAAATCAGGGAAGCCAACCCAAATGAGTTAACAGGAGAGAACTTTGAATAGCGCCTGCTGTGTAGTGGAGCCCTCTAGAAATGTCTGCCATCATTTTTTCTGTCATCTTTATGTTCAGGGACCCTGGATACAGATAGCACTGGTATAGATCTAAGTCCTCTAACTGTTAATTTTGATAAATTGCTTGACTCCTCTGATCTTCAGTTTTCTCATCTGTCAAGTGGGAATGATAACAGCTACTCCATTACATCACCTCATATGACAGGTTTACCATCACCACTATTATTAAATCATGCCAAGCTGATGTTATTAATATGTGTTAAAAGAAGATCATCAGTTCAGTTCAGTTCAGTCGCTCAGTCGTGTCCAACTCTTTGTGACCCCATGAATCGCAGCACACCAGGCCTCCCTGTCCATCACCATCTCCTGGAGTTCACTCAGACTCACGTCCATCGAGTCCATGATGCCATCCAGCCATCTCATCCTCTGTCGTCCCCCTCTCCTCCTGCCCCTAATCCCTCCCAGCATCAGAGTCTTTTCCAATGAGTCAACTCTTCCCATGAGGTGGCCAAAGTACTGGAGTTTCAGCTTTAGCATCATTCCTTCCAAAGAAATCCCAGGGTTGATCTCCTTCAGAATGGACTGGTTGGATCTTCTGGCAGTCCAAGAGACTCTCAAGAGTCTTCTCCAACACCACAGTTCAAAAGCGTCAATTCTTCAGCGCTCAGCCTTCTTCACAGTCCAACTCTCACATCCATACATGACCACAGGAATCCTTCCAAAGAAATCCCAGGGTTGATCTCCTTCAGAATGGACTGGTTGGATCTTCTGGCAGTCCAAGAGACTCTCAAGAGTCTTCTCCAACACCACAGTTCAAAAGCGTCAATTCTTCAGCGCTCAGCCTTCTTCACAGTCCAACTCTCACATCCATACATGACCACAGGAAAAACCATAGCCTTGACTAGACGGACCTTAGTCGGCAAAATAACGTCTCTGCTTTTGAATATACTATCTAGGTTGGTCATAACTTTTCTTCCAAGGAGTAACATATTTGGTAATAATAATAATAGTAAATTACCTAGGTACTCTTTGGTTCCTCTTCTCTTTAGGGCTTTTTTTTTTTTTTTTTAAACATTTTCCCTCTCTTCTCTCAATTTCATCCTATAAAGAAGCCCTTTCAAGCTTCCTCTGAACCTGCGGGATGCCCCAGGGGAGCTTCCGTGTGCTTTTATTGGTCAGTCCAGGCTGCTTCTCTCCTGCTTCTTTGGCTCTGCTCAAGCCACTGCCTCCTACCGTGGAGCTTACTCAGCCTGAAGTCCGCCCCATATCTGGTGGGATGCTCCCGTGCTGCTTCCGAAGTTGCCCCTGTGTTCGCCCCCCCACCCTGTGCTGAGAGGAAAGCAGCTTCCTTCCTGGGGGCTCAGCTCCTGTAGAAAGCTCCCCACTGCAGGGTTGCCTGAGCCCTGAAGGTTGCAGTTCCGGTCACTTTCCTGGCTCTGAGTGGGTCCACACAACATTCCATCACACCCTGAAACACTTCTTCTTGGACCTTCTGATTCAAGCCAAGTCTTTCCCCAGATGACCCAGACACCACGTCGTCCCAGGTGGTTCTTGTCAAAAGACCTTACTGTTCCTCCCACCGTCATAGGGGCTCAGCTCCTGTAGAAAGCTCCCCACTGCAGGGTTGCCTGAGCCCTGAAGGTTGCAGTTCCGGTCACTTTCCTGGCTCTGAGTGGGTCCACACAACATTCCATCACACCCTGAAACACTTCTTCTTGGACCTTCTGATTCAAGCCAAGTCTTTCCCCAGATGACCCAGACACCACGTCGTCCCAGGTGGTTCTTGTCAAAAGACCTTACTGTTCCTCCCACCGTCATCCCAAAGTTGTCCCTCATGACCACAGTCTATACCACGGTCTAGACCCAGTTACTGACAGGATGGAATTCCTTTCCCCAGGAATTTCCTCAGTCCCCTCGTGGGTCTGTAGATACCACTAACCCACAGAGGAAGAGAGAGGAGAATGTTGAATTCCAACCCTGGCTCATCCAGGCTCCCCTGTTATATGAAATACTTAAACTTCTTTACTCACTGTGAAAAAACAACCAAAGTATTATCAGTGCTTCAGGACAAGAATCCAAGAAGATAAAATACCCAGCTAGAGCGTGGTCATTTTGTGACAAAACTCAGTGGTAACAATCTCTATAGAGTTCCCTTGTGGCTCAGATGGTAAAGCGTCTGCCTACAATGTGGGAGACCCGGGTTCAATCCCTGGGTTGGGAAGATCCTCTGGAGAAGGAAATGGCAACCCACTCCAGTACTCTTGCCTGGAAAATCCCATGGATGGAGGAGCCTGGTAGGCTACAGTCCATGGGGTCGTAAAGAGTCGGACACGACTGAGCGACTTCACTTCACTTCTGCACTTTAAAAGAAACCTTTCAATTTCTTTTACTTTCTTTAAAGTTTTTAATAAGCTTTACTTCGGTATTTTCATTCTAGGAAATTCCCTTCCCCTCCCTGGAAGGGACAGGTAATTTTTAAGAGCTGTGATAAATGCCGTGATGGGGATGGAAGGATACAGGGAGCTGTAGGAACACAGAGGAGGGTCACGGAGCTCCGATGTGGGGACAGTAGAAGTGGCCTCAAAGTGAAGTCTAGGCTGTGAACCCAAAGAGAAGAAGGAATTACCCAGGTGAGCAGGGCAGAGTGGAGCAGGAATCCTCCAGGTGGCCCCAAGAGCACAGGTGAAGGTTCAGAGATGCGAGAAAGCAGGGTGCACATTCTGGAAGCTGAAAAGAGGGTTGCACCCAAAGAGAAGAAGGAATTACCCAGGTGAGCAGGGCAGAGTGGAGCAGGAATCCTCCAGGTGGCCCCAAGAGCACAGGTGAAGGTTCAGAGATGCGAGAAAGCAGGGTGCACATTCTGGAAGCTGAAAAGAGGGTTGCAGACGCATGCTTCCGGGTAGGTCAGGTGGATAAAGCAAAGAAGCGAAGCAGTCACATAGGAGAGAGAATAGGGAGTGGTGGGGACTGTGGCAAACTGGAGAACAGGTGCTCGGGCTAAGCCTGCCTTGCTTACTGCTGCAATCTGGACCCAGAGCTTGACTCAGGAATTATCTGTTGAGTTAGTGACTGACACTGGCCACCAGAGATTCTTAGATTAGACAGCACTCTTAACAAATATATGCAGAGTGAATATGTGCTGAGCAGGTATGAGGTATAGGCAGAGTTAATGGCTGGGACTTGCCCATTCAATATGCAGCCATTTGGAGTCCAGTGTATCGAAATCTTTCATGCAGCGAGAGTCAAATAAACACATGTGGCAGATGGCAGGAAAGCTTTGAGAACCACTCTCCAAAAAAGCCCTTCACACCTGTGGCAGCCCCTAACGTGTTCTTAGGACATCTATGTCAGGAACTCTGACCTTGGAACCTTTGGTCCTCCTCTCAGTGCAGTGAAAGGAATGTTTCTCAGGACCTTTTCATGGTTCACAAAATCTACAGTGGAAACCTGCCCCACTCTCATTTAACCTCCACAAATGCATCTACACGTGTCCTCCAGGACGGCTGGCTACATGGTACATTGAGCAGCAAGTGGGCACAGTCAAGCTGGCACAACCAATTCTGAGTGGGTCTACACAACATTCCATCACACCCTGAAACACTTCTTCCTGGACCTTCTGACTCAAGCCAAGTCTTTCCCCAGATGACCCAGACTCCACGTCGTCCCAGGTGGTTCTTGTCAAAAGACCTTACTGTTCCTCCCACCATCATCCCAAAGTTGTCCCTCACGACCACGGTCTACACCATGGTCTAGACCCAGTTACTGACGGGATGGAATTCCTTTCCCCAGGCATCTCCTCAGTCCCCTCGTGGGTCCGTAGATACCACTAACCCACAGAGGAAGAGAGAGGAGAATGTTGAATTCCAACCCTGGCTCATCCAGGCTCCCCTGTTATATGAAATACTTAAACTTCTTTACTCACTGTGAAAAAACAACCAAAGTATTATCAGTGCTTCAGGACAAGAATCCAAGAAGATAAAATACCCAGCTAGAGCGTGGTCATTTTGTGACAAAACTCAGTGGTAACAATCTCTATAGAGTTCCCTTGTGGCTCAGACGGTAAAGCGTCTGCCTACAATGTGGGAGACCCGGGTTCAATCCCTGACTCGGGAAGATCCTCTGGAGAAGGAAATGGCAACCCATTCCAGTACTCTTGCCTGGAAAATCCCATGGATGGAGGAGCCTGGTAGGCTACAGTCCATGGGGTTGCAGAGTCGGACATGACTGAGCGACTTCACTTCACTTCACTTCTGCACTTTAAAAGAAACCTTTCCATTTCTTTTACTTTCTTTAAAGTTTTTAATAAGCTTTACTTTGGTATTTTCATTCTAGGAAAGCATGGAAGGGACAGGTAATTATTAAGTGCTGTGATAAATGCCGTGATGGGGATGGAAGGATACAGGGAGCTGTAGGAACACAGAGGAGGGTCATGGAGCTCCAATGTAGGGACATAGGAAGTGGCCTCAAAGTGAAGTCTAGGCTGTGACCCCAAAGAGAAGAAGGAATTACCCAGGTGAGCAGGGCAGAGTGGAGCAGGAATCCTCCAGGTGGCCCCAAGAGCACAGGTGAAGGTTCAGAGATGCGAGAAAGCAGGGTGCACATTCTGGAAGCTGAAAAGAGGGTTGCAGACTCATGCTTCCGGGTAGGTCAGGTGGATAAAGCAAAGAAGCGAAGCAGTCACATAGGAGAGAGAATAGGGAGTGGTGGGGACTGTGGCAAACTGGAGAACAGGTGCTCGGGCTAAGCCTGCCTTGCTTACTGCTGCAATCTGGACCCAGAGCTTGACTCAGGAATTATCTGTTGAGTTAGTGACTGACACTGGCCACCAGAGATTCTTAGATTAGACAGCACTCTTAACAAATATATGCAGAGTGAATATGTGCTGAGCAGGTATGAGGTATAGGCAGAGTTAATGGCTGGGACTTGCCCATTCAATATGCAGCCATTTGGAGTCCAGTGTATCGAAATCTTTCATGCAGCGAGAGTCAAATAAACACATGTGGCAGATGGCAGGAAAGCTTTGAGAACCACTCTCCAAAAAAGCCCTTCACACCTGTGGCAGCCCCTAACGTGTTCTTAGGACATCTATGTCAGGAACTCTGACCTTGGAACCTTTGGTCCTCCTCTCAGTGCAGTGAAAGGAATGTTTCTCAGGACCTTTTCATGGTTCACAAAATCTACAGTGGAAACCTGCCCCACTCTCATTTAACCTCCACAAATGCATCTACACGTGTCCTCCAGGACGGCTGGCTACATGGTACATTGAGCAGCAAGTGGGCACAGTCAAGCTGGCACAACCAACTAAAACTGAGAGCTAAAATTTGTATAGTACTTACTGTACACCGGGCCCTGTTCTACATATTGTACATGTATGAACTCATATTCACAAGGTGGATACTATCATGCTGATTTTATAGAAGAGGAAATTGAAGGCAGAAAGGTTCATGACACTCCCACCCCAGACTCACAAAGCCAGTAAGTAGCAGCTCGGGAACTCAAAAGCAGGTCAACTTTGGGATGGTATCTCTGTTTGAATTTTGGCAATGCCCATGAAGTAGGTAACCAGCTTGAATGGTTTCCCAAGCCGTGTAAAGAAGCAACACAGGGCATCACATATTCCTGGGGATCTCAGAGGGGATTCTGACTGTACATCACTTCCCCACCATGTGACAACTTTTGATTCCTTTAGAAATTCTCCTGCGTTTGTTGCTTCTCCATTATCATGCTATAGAAGGCTGAGCAAATGATGGTGAATATGTTTGTGCAGACTGAGCCTCCTGATTCATTATTTCTGCATTCAAGAACTTCACGGCCACAAGTCTGGCCTCCCTCCAGCACTGAGGGTCCTCCTGAATCTAGAGTTAGTTCTGAATCTAACCCAGAAAGCACGTAGCGAGTGTTCACCTCATGCCGAGGGCATCCAGGCAGGGGAGCAGACATGCAAAAAGACAGGAAACCAGCAGAACCCAACGAGTGGTACAGAGCGGCCCAAAAGAAGAGCCGGAAGTGCTCAGGGACCCTCACCTGGAGCCAGCTGAGCAGGGCTTGTTCAAACAGGCTTTCCGGCAACTCTGCCGCTGCTTGCTGAGCTGCCGGAGAGACAGGCCCAGCTTACCTGTGTGTGATGTACTTCCAGCACAGCCCCAGGACCACACTCCTGAGAATCCAGGGATTTCACTTACTGCCTGCCTCTCATCAGCAGAGAGTGTTTACGCAAATAGCCTAGAGCAATGCTGAGGGACAGCTTAATACTTTGCTCACAGATCCCTGACACTCATTTTCATTTGCTTTTCTTAGAGCCGATTAGAGAGACTAAAGCTGGCAGCCCTTCCTAGGGAGAGTGTTCTCAGGGCCACGGAGGGGCACACAACTCTAGAGGCACAAGATGCATGTAGTTGCGTGCATGGGGCCCCCTGGGTGCTGAGCAGGAGCGTGCCCTGTGCCTGGGTCATTGTGAGGGGTCTCTCCCAGGTGACCCGAAAGGAAGAGCAGAAACTGCCCAATTCCTCCGCTCGCCTGAGCCAATCCCACCCACCCTTTCTTTTAAAAAAAATTATTTATTTTTGGCTGAGCTGGGTCTTCATTGCTCCTGAGGCCTTCCTCGAGTTGCTGCAAGCGGAGGCTACCTCTCTAGTTGCGGTGCACGGGCTTGCCATTGCGGTGGCTTCTCGTCTTGCGGAGCACAGGCTCTAGGCACATGGGCTCAGTAGTTGCACAGTTGAGCTTAGTTGTCCTGCGGCGTGTGGAATCTTCCCAAAGCAGGGATCGAACCCGTGACCCCTGCCCTGGCAGGCGGATTCTTAACAGATGGACCACCAGGAAAATCCAATCCCACCCTTCGTAACAGGAAGCCAAGGCCTTCTGGGGGCTCCCTGCTGCCCTGGAACTAATTCTAGACAGTTCAGCATCCGCACGCCCACTGCTCCCTGCCCCCCGTGACCCCCGCCCAGGACAGTCTTTTCTGCCACAGCCTTCGCCTTCATCATGCTTCTGGCTGCCAAAATTCACTTTCCTATTTGAAGCTAATAGCTTAGTCGAAAGCATTTATCAAAATAGTAACTTGTGGAGGTGGAGAAAGGAAAGAAACCTGGGCAGAAAATGCCAGAAGAGGGAAAAATGATAAAAGAGGACAGCAGAACAGACCTCACCCCCACACTTTTTTCCATTAATCCTCACAGTATTATGCAGAATCCTTGGCATAGTCCCACTTTACAGATGAGAAAACCAGGGCACCGCGGTTAGGTCACTTGCCTGGAGTAAGTGGTAGCTTAAGGCACTGGACCCTGTCTGGCATCCGGTGGGGCATGGAAGCGGGAGGCTGGAGAGAGACCGAGGTTGCGGGGACGGGTCTGGACTGGGCCGGGTGGCGGCCATGGGCAGAGGCCCCCTGAGACTCCCTCTCCTCTCCCCCCAGCAGAGCAGCTCACCGTGGTGGGGAAGATCTCCTTCAACCCCAAGGATGTCCTGGGCCGCGGGGCCGGTGGGACTTTTGTTTTCCGGTGAGTGGCAGACAGGAGCTGGACTGAGGTGGCCGCTATCCCTTGGAGAGCACCTCTTTCAAAGAACCCCCAAGGTGGGCGTGGATCCTAACAATTCCCTTTTGGACTGCCCTCTGGACCTCCACCCAGGGGACAGTTTGAGGGGCGGGCGGTGGCGGTCAAGCGGCTCCTCCGTGAGTGCTTCAGTCTGGTCCGGCGGGAGGTGCAGCTGCTGCAGGAGTCGGACAGGCACCCCAACGTGCTCCGCTACTTCTGCACCGAGCGGGGACCCCAGTTCCACTACATCGCCCTGGAGCTCTGCCGGGCCTCGCTGCGGGAGGTGAGGCCCGCGCTCAGGGGTGGGAGCCGGGCCAGGGGTCCTGGGCTGCAGGGTGACGCTCTGCCCCTCACTGCTCCCCAGTACGTGGAACACCCGGAGCCGGACGGCTGGGGCCTGGAGCCCGGGATGGCGCTGCAGCAGCTGATGGCGGGCCTGGCTCACCTGCATTCCCTCCACATAGGTACCGGCCCCTCCCGGCCTCCCTCCGAGCCCCTGCCTGCCCCCTCAGCTCTCAGCTCTGCTCTGCTCTCACAGTGCATCGCGACCTGAAGCCAGGCAACGTCCTCATTGCGGGGCCCGACAGCCAGGGCCTGGGCAGAGTGGTCCTCTCAGACTTCGGCCTCTGCAAAAAGCTGCCTGCCGGCCGCTGCAGCTTCAGCCTCCGCTCGGGCATCCCGGGCACAGAAGGCTGGATGGCGCCCGAGCTCCTGCAGGTTCCGCCTCCAGACAGCCCGGTGAGTCCTGCCACCCCGGGCTGCAGGCATGCCTCCCCACCCAGTGTCTCTGCTGCCTGGGCTCTGGATCACCCATTCTGTGGCCTTCAGTGACTCCTCCCAGCCTGTTTCTTCATCTGTAAAGTGGGGGATAACTCCTCCCCTTTTCCCCTAGGACAGTGGTTCTCAACCAGGGGTGACTTTTGCCATCACTGAGCAATGTCTGGAGACCTTTTGGGTCGTCCCACTTGGCAGAGAAAGGGAAGTTGCTACTGCCACCTAGTGGACAGAAGCCAGGGATGCTTGTGAGACACCCAACACAGGACGGTCCTCCAGGACCAAGAATCATCTGGTCCAAAATGTCAACAGTCCCGAGGTTGAGAAGCACTGAGCTAGAAAATGGTTTTCATCTCTACTGTGGTGTAGTCACTGAGGAGCGTGAAAAAATTCAAGTGCTCAGGCCCTACACCCAGTAACTGACCCCCAGTGACTTTACTGTGAAGCCAGAGTGGAGAGCCACCCAGATTGGAGGGTTTAGGGGAGCATCCAATGAGCTAATGGTTTCCCCAGGTGGTGCTAGTGGGAAAGAACCTGCCTGCCAATGCTGGAGACTTAAGAGATGCAGGTTCAATCCTTGGGTCAGGAAGAACCCCTGGAGGAATAATGGGTAACCCATTCCAGTAGTCTTGCCTGGAGAATTCCCACGGACAGAGGAACCTGGCGGGCTACTGTCCACAGCATTGCAGAGAGTCGAACGTGACTGAAGTGATTTAGCACGCGCACACGCACACGCACATGAGCTAATGTAACTGAGTCACAGAGCAGTGTCTGACCCCCGGAGGCACTTGGAGACCCAGGATCATAGATTTTTGAGTCAGTGTTCAGGGGGAAGTCACAGGCATGGATGAGAGTAACACACAGGGAGAACAGAGTCACCCCCACCCTTGAAGTCGAGAGAGAGCTAGAAGTGGCAACGCGGAGGCCCAAGAACCAGGGCACTGATGTTAGGAGCCTGCACGGGTTTTGATTTTTTATATTTGCGGCCACCATTTTAACTTCTGGGAAATTCCACATAAGTCTAGATTTCTGGATTCTTTTGCAAAATCAAAAGCTCTGCCACCCGAGAAAGTCCCCTGGAGGCAACCAGCTGCAGCTGAGTGCTAGCGGCCAGCTGTGGACGGGGCCGGTACCAGATCACAGTCCCCACTGCTGCCTTATTGCCTCACGCCTAGCCAGCTTCACTCGGACGTGTCAGCATCAGCCACCAGACCTGGAGGAATAACGTGTGGAGACCTAACTAGAGGCTCAGTGGGCGCAAAGATTCTGGATGAAAACCACACGTCCCTTTCACTAGTGCAGAGGGGAGGGAACGTAGGGCCACGAAGATGCCTTGGGAAGCATCCTTGAGTTCTGGCCTGAACCAAATCCCAGGCTGCCGCACCAGCCCCGGGCAGAGCGCAGCCGGGCAGACTTCCTGGAGGAGACCTCCTCATCTTTGTCCCTCTGGCCCCCAGACCAGCGCAGTGGACATCTTCTCTGCAGGCTGCGTGTTCTACTATGTGCTTTCCAGCGGCAGCCACCCCTTCGGAGAGAGTCTTTATCGTCAGGCAAACATCCTTGCGGGGTCTCCCTGTCTGACTCACCTGGAGGAAGAGGCCCACGGTGAGGGTGACCTGGGCTGGCAGAGGAGGGGGTAAGCAAGGCAGAGGCTGGGCAGGCTTGAAGCCACCCCTCCCTCTCACCCCTGCAGACCAGGTCGTCGCCCGGAACCTGGTGGAGGCCATGCTCAGCCCCCTGCCGCAGGCTCGCCCCTCTGCTCACCAGGTGCTGGCCCACCCCTTCTTTTGGAGCAGAGCCAAGCAGCTCCAGTTCTTCCAGGTCAGTTGGAAATCTGAAGAGAGGCCTCAGAAAGTTTGGGTTCTGAGCAACAAGGGAAACCAGGTTGGCTGGGGGAAAGAGACTCATCTGTGTTCCAGGCAGCCCAGCTCCTTAATCTAAACCAAGACAGAGCCCAGGTTCCCAAACGCTGCCCTTTCAGCCCTGCACGGCCTCCTCAGCACCGCTTTCCAAGCTCAGCTGCCCCTGGTGTGAGAACATACCCCATTCCTTTCAGCCCTAGTTGTTTCTCATGCTAATCCCAGGCCCAGACAGCACATTCCACTTCTGTGACCTTGAGTCACTGAGCCCGTTTGCTCGTCTGTAAAATGGGGAAAACAGCGCCTCTGTCACAGGTTGGACTAGACCCTGCATAGCAGAGAAGCTCCACTTGACAGGAGGCAACAATCCTGTACCCGGAGCCGAGCAGCTCTGGCTGCTGCACGCCCCCAGCCATTGGACCCTCCTGGCCTGTGGCCTCCAATCCCGGTCAGGAGGCTCAGCACCTCTGTGGGTCCTAGGACATCAGTGACTGGCTGGAGAAGGAGCCTGAGCAGGGGCCCCTGGTGATGGCGCTCGAGGCGGGAGGCTCCGAGGTGGTCCGGAGTGACTGGCACAAGCACATCTCGGTGCCGCTGCAGACAGGTAGAGGCCAGACTCCGGGGGGTCGGGAGGCCGAAGGGACGCCCCAGCAGGGATGGCTGTGCCAACGCCTTCCCTGCCCACAGATTTGAGAAGGTTCCGGTCGTACAAGGGGACATCGGTGCGGGACCTGCTTCGTGCTATGAGGAACAAGGTGTGTTCCAGGGCTTGGGAGGGGCCTGGACGGTGGGGAGGCCTGAGGCCTGGTCCGGCTGAGCCCCGGCTCTCTGGTCCGACCCTCCAGAAGCACCACTACAGGGAGCTCCCAGAGGAGGTACGGCGGACGCTGGGCTGTGTCCCCGACAGCTTCGTCCAGTACTTTACCAACCGCTTTCCACGGCTGCTGCTACACACGCACAGCGCCATGAGGAGCTGCGCCTCCGAGAGCCTCTTCCTGCCTTACTATCCGCCGGCCGCAGGGGTCGGGGGGCCGAGCCCAGGGGCAGCAGGGAGCTGAGCCCGCCCAGGTCAACAGACCGGCAGAGGCCAGGCCGCTGGGGCCACCAGAGCAACAGCGTGTGCCCCTCGGGGAACACAAGAAGGAAAGGAAGATTCACGTATGTTTAATGTGTATAAAGCCAAGGACAGTCCTGAATTCAACAGCCACATTCTGTACAATTCATAGGGTGGGCCTGAGGGCAAGGGGAGAGGCCACAGAACCCACACGGAACATGTACAAAAATAACTTACACAGCAGCCCCCACCTGCAGGGATGATGAGGTTCTCGCCCCGGCCCCCAGGGCTGGGGACACACTATAAAATAGCTCCACGGTGCTAACCAGCGTGGGCCAAGGTGCTAGCTGCAGGAGGAGGGCGCCAGTCCAGGGGGCAGGGGGCTATGAGGAGGCCTTGAGGCGGTTGGCGGCCGACCGCGAGCTCAGCAGCTTGTCCACCATGGCGCGGGCGTAGCGCAGCCGGCTGGCCAGCTCCTTGGAACAGCCGTACTCCTCCAGCAGGCTCAGGCGGTATGTGCGGAAGTCCCGCTTCTCATCGATGTAGGTTACGGCGGCCATCAGTGGGCAAATGGGCCAAGGTGCTAGCTGCAGGAGGAGGGCGCCAGTCCAGGGGGCAGGGGGCTACGAGGAGGCCTTGAGGCGGTTGGCGGCCGAGCGCGAGCTCAGCAGCTTGTCCACCATGGCGCGGGCGTAGCGCAGCCGGCTGGCCAGCTCCTTGGAACAGCCATACTCCTCCAGCAGGCTCAGGCGGTATGTGCGGAAGTCCCGCTTCTCATCGATGTAGGTTACGGCGGCCATCAGTGGGCACAGGATGAGTTTGGTGTGGTCCTGTGAGGGAGAGGGCAAGAACGACAGAGGGGGTTATTGGTGATTGAAGACCCCAGCTGCTACTGAGTGTTGGCAGTAGAGGAAAGATGGGCCAGCTGGCGGGAGAAGGGCACATTTCATTTCTTTCTACTGCTGCTGCCAAGGATGGGTCCATGCCCCCCACTCCCCACCCAACTCCGTGGGCTGGCAGAGAGGCACAGACACCCCACCCCAAGCTCCCAGGGCCCGGCTCGCCTGGAAGAAGTTGACCTGCACACAGCCGTTACTGAGGTGCAGGATGATGGCACTGCGGGTGCGGAACCAGGTCCGCAGGTAGGGGAGCCGGGCCAGCTCGTCGCCTTCCCGAGGCGTGATGTTGGCGCCCGCCTTCAGCAAGTGCTCGCTCATGTAGTTTCGGAAATACTTCAGGAGGGTGATCTGGTTGAGGGTGCGAGAGGGGGAGTCCAGAGTTAGAGCCTGTCCCCGGGCACGGCCCTCACTCTGCAACCCAGGCCCGAACAGGCCAGCCAGCACTCACCTTCTTTATCAAGGAGTTGGGGTGGGAGCTCACGGTGAGGTAGGACTCTGAGCCGTCACGCTCGATGTACTGTAGGCTGTCGCCGTCATTGTAGAGGATGAGGCGCGTGGAGTCGTTGAAGAGTACCCCGACGCTGTTGTCACACAGCTGGTACCCTAGTGGTAAGGGGAGACCTCAGAAAGGGGGAGTGGGAGCAGGGGGGGCCTTGGAAGCTGCAACTAGGAGACCTGGGATGCAGACAGAAGAGTGTTGAGGGAAGAGGACCCAAGAGTCAAGAAAAGCAAGTGCCTCGAGACTCGGAGGGTCTCGAGCTACCCACCCACCTGGGAGAAACCTACCGAGGCCATACTTGTCCGAATAGTCCACCCACTTGCTGACCCAGAAGATGGGGATGCACGCAGGGTCCTCGGCCTCCTCTGGGACAGAAACAGACAAGACAACCAGTCAGGACCAGCCTCCTCCCCTCTGATGTGCTCGGGTGGCCCACACCAGGGAACTCGGTCCAGAGGCCTGGGGCCCCAGAGGAGAGCAGAGCTGGGCCTCTGCCATCAAGCAGCTGAGACAGGCAGCGAGTCACAGTGCAGCATGCCGAGTCTACCCGTGTGTTCAGCTGACCCGTTTCTTAAAGGCCCACTGGGTGCCAGGTGCCGTCACAGGCATAGTGAGCAAAGACAAAACCTACTTCCTGGAGCCTGCATACTGGCTCCAGGGCTAGAGACCAATCAAAATGAATATGCACAGAATTGTAAGTTACTTATAACTATCATGGTGAGAATCAATGAGTTTTGAGTGATTAAAAAACTGTGAGAGAAGCTAATTTCAGATGTATGAAAATGTGATGTTCCACGCATGCAATAATCCCCTCTTTCAAATACAATAAACAAATGTGGAAACTTTATGTTAGATGGGAAGTGCTGTGGAGAAAACATAGAGCAGGTAAGGGGGAGGGGAAATGCTAGGAGGCGGGGGCCGGGAGGCGCTCACAGGGGCAGTGCTGGGAGAGGCGCATGAAGGGTGAGCGTCAGGCACGCAGGGATCTGCATGCAGCGAGTGCTGGGGGAAGGAACGGTGTGAGCACAGGCCCTGAAGCTGGAGCACGCCTGGGTCTGTTATTTCCACTGTCTTGAGGCCACAGAGAAATTCCCTGAGCAGAAGAGACAGTGTGTGCAGAAGCACACAGGCAGCATATGGAGCTGTAAAAGGTGGGGCACTTGAGACAGAACAGATGAGTCACAAAAAGAAAGGAGAGGCCTGACCATGCAGGGCCTGAGCCAGCAGGCCAACTTCCCTGGGCTGTAATGTACAGGAAATGGGAGAAGGAAAGGCATTGTGGAGCCGGGGGCCTGGACAAGCCGCCAGCACTCTGGGACTGAGACCTCCCTGCCCTCTCCAGGTGCCCTGGCCCAGCGCCCACCTTGCCTCACAAGCCCCCGCTCCGAGGGCTTGGAGGCGTTTACGCTGTGAAGCTGCTGCAACATGTCGCTGAGGTGGCAGTCAACGGGCTCACTGGCCTCCCGCACCGCTGGTTCCTCTTTCTCCCGGGGACGTTCAGGCATGGGGTTCTCCATGCCTGTAAGGAGAGGAGACATGGTCATTAGTTGGGCACAAAGGCTGCAGGATTTGAGGGCCTGGGACCCCCAACCACAGCTCGAGAAGCTCTTTACGCTGCCACTGCTTTAGGTAAGCAGCAGGTTATTGGAGCTGCCCTGCTCGTGTGATAGCACCTGAAACTCACTTGCTGATACCTCCAGGGCCAGGCCAAGCCAGGCCCTGTAGACAGGCCTCATGGCCACACACAGCCATAATGCTTTAGATACTCAGGCCTCCGACCCAATGCCGGGCTCTGCTGGGCACCTCTGGTCTTCAGCAGCTTGGAGCTGCCTGGCTTCAATCTAAGAATTACAAGCATCTTCTGTATCCAGGAAAACAGGAGGGCTCAGTAAATTGCAAACCATAAGATGGCCTAACAGGCATTTGATGAAAACATAAGAGGTTTCCCCCCCTAAAATCTGGTTTATGTACTTATACGTGACTGAAATCTAAAAAGATACGCCCTGAAATTTTAAGACTAGGTGTATTTGGGTGGGGGAATCATGGATGATTTTTATTGCCTTTGATGCTTAAAAGTTCAATTCTTTCCCCACCAACATGTGCTAGCTCCTCTTGTATAATATGAAATTCTTAAAATATTTAAAGATCTGAATTTTCAATTTAAAAAATCTATGCTATGATAAAGACTTAAGTTTGAAAGAACAGAATATTTGAGACTTGCTTTAAAAACTCTGGCAAGAGAATTCCCTGGCGGTCTAGTGGTTAGGACTCAGTTCTTTCAATGCCGTAGGTTCAGTACCTGGTTGAGGACTTGCAAACCACAGGGAAGAGCAAACAAAACAAAACCTGCCCCCCAAAATCTAGCAGAAAGAAAAGAAAGAAGGTGGAAACGATAAAAACAAATATAGGCAGCTGATGATAATTATTAAAAACAGATGATGAAAAATGGGATTTATGTAATCCCCCAAAAGTTCACTCTAATTCTGGGTTTTGCTTTATGTTCAAGATCTAAAACTAAAAAAAAAAAAAAAAAAAAACATGCAATCCTTTAAAATAACAATATTGTCTTATAGCTCTAAGAATAAATATCCATGAGTCCATACCAACCAAATAAATGAGTGGGAGAGAAGTGACAGCTCTTCCTTACAGAAGAAGTTTGATTAACAGATGTAGAAGGAACAAGAAAAGGGGAAAAATCACCATTAGAATACCACAGTAATAACTGCTGCTGCATCCACCATGGATGCTAACATCAGTGAGCTAAAGTCTGAGTAGTACTCTCTCAGAGAAGCTCCCCATGGGGTATAAATTAATCACCGAAGGAAAAACAGTAGCTATGCAGTGGAGGCACCACCTTAACCAAGTGATCACCAATCAAAGGAAATATTCATATAACCAAAGAAAGTATCAAAACTTAAAGCAAAAAGAAAAAGGTAATCCTTAAAACAGCAGTGTCAAAACTGAAATGAACTCATGAAGTTGTGCTATATCCACACAGAGAAATAAAGTATTTCAAGTGGCTTTTCTTGGGGTTTTTCTGTGTGTGTGAAATATAGTCTAAAGACAAAAAGAACTGCATGGAAATAAACATAGTTTCATAACATACTTTATATATGTTGAAAATTCATGTATACCGTGTAAGCAAACAAGGTTTTCATTGTAACAGAAAAAGAAATACAAGCATAAAATTAAAGATCCTATAATATTAAATTAGACACTTAAAATTACCAAAAGAGAACTAAAGTAGTAATTTCACAGTGGAGAAAAAGACTGCTGTAAGACCAGTTTGCACCAATTTCAATTTCCTGAACTTGATAACTATGTCCTGTGCTGTGGTTACGTAAAAGAATTGTTTTTAGGAAATATACACTGAAGTACCAAGTAGTAAAGGCCAGAATGTGTACACCTTACTATCATATTGTTTGGGACAAAAACAATACACACACATACACACACATATATAATGAGAGATAAAGTAAATGCAGAAAAATGTTAATTGGTGGAGAAAAGGGGGTACAAGATACAGGAGGATTTTGTCTATTCTTATACTTTTCATATTTTGAAATAATATCAAAATAAAACATTCAAAAATGTGAATCAGAAATGGCATAAATTCGAGGTCACCCCCCACCCCAGTTATGTATTGTCTAATTCTGCTCTCTGAAGAGACCTAGAAACAACGACCAACCAAGCAATGAGATGTGGTTTTGTAAGAAAATGTCTATCCTTTTAGAGAGATGCGTACAGAAGTTCCTGGGGGTAAAATGGCAAGATGTCTGGAATTTACTTCAAAAATACTTCAAAGGAACAAACAAGGAGCGATGAGGCAAACACTACAAATCTTAGCAAGTGTTGACTCTGGTGGCGATGTGGGTCCCACGCACATTGTGCTCCATGTGTGTATCTGAAGCTTCTCAACATTTTTTCCAATGAACCATGCAGGGTGATATCAGCGATTAAAAAATATATATATTAAGAATTATTCAGGCATGGCATTTAGCCACTCTCTTCTCTCAGGACATGACAGGTCTGATTCAGTCACAGTAAGGTCTGTCTTTCCTGACAGGGCTATGGGGAAAGGCGTTTGCCACATGAGGATGGGGACCATGGATTCAAAGACTGGGGCCTGTCCTATGCACACCTGAGCTTTGGGGACCATCCATTCACACACTGAGGCAGGCAAGGCTGTCTGTCTACCCACACTCTGGTTTACCTTTATTGAGGATGGTGAGAGGCTTCCGGTTGCTGGGGTCCAGGCTACTGGGAGCGATTGAAAACCTCGGTGGAATGGTGAGGCAGGTGATGGGGAGGCGGGCAGGGATATAGCCGGAAGTGAAAAACTCGTCATTGAGCAGCTCGTGAATGGTTGGGCGGGCACTGGGATCTGGCTGAAGCATCTTCTTGATGAGGGAGGAGGCCACGGGGTTGATGTGCTAGAGGGGAGGGGGGTAGTCATAAGCAGGATATGACACGAGACCGACCCGGCTGCTGCACCACCACCCCCTACCCGGCCTCAAATACACCAGGTTCAGTGGCTATAAACGTCCCAAGCTTCCACTGGCAGCTTTACTAAGTTGACAAGTTGCTCACCACTAGAACAGCACTTGAAAACAAAGGCTTGGAAGTCATAAAGGCCTGGTGTAAGTCCCAGTTCTGTCCCTCAACACCAGCTGTGCCAACCAACCCAACTTTCTGGGCCTTTGTATCTTCATCTATAAAGTGGGGACACAGCACCAAGCTTGGAGCCCTGGTAAGGAGACCCAACCCAGGGTAGGTCAAATGCACAGTAAAGCCTAGCATCAACTTTGTACTTACTATCTACCAGCAAAATATTGTAAGCACTTCATGTAGATGAACTCACTTAACCCTCAGAGAAACACCCAAGGACTGAAGCTCTCTAGTACCATCCCTCTTTTGCAGATGAGGAAACAGGCATAGAGAAGTCAAGTGCCTAAGATACAACCCGAGTGAGTGGTGGAGCCAGCACTCACACCAAGGCAATCAGGTGCAACCCCCACACTGGGAACCGCTCTATCGGGCCAATAATTGACCCTCTGTAACGGATTCAGCCTATCCGTCCTGATGGAGACAGGGCTCTTGGCTTCACATAAGACAAAGATGCCAAACTGTGGAAGCAGCTGTGTGCCAGACTGCTGCAGACTATCCCTCTCAATGCACTCTTGCTGGGGGCTGCAAAAGCACGCCACTTCGCCTTCACGGTGGTTCGAGATTCTGAGCGCTCACTGTGTGCAAGATGCTCTGGGGCAGGGACTCCATTTTACAGATGGGAAACTGCAGCTCAGAAGACTCAGGCCATTTGTCCATTGTGATCTGGCTAAAAAGTGGCAGAGCCCATCTGAACCAAGACAGTCCACAGCCAGGCTAAGCAGCACTTCTCCATCTGCCCCCTACTCTGGCTCTTTCTCTCTGTCACGTCTTTTGGGTTATCTGCCCAACCGATGAGAGCCTACAAACTCTCATCCCAAGAAAAACTGTTTCTGTGCACATACTCAGCCTCTGTATGCAGTTTCAGACAGGACCCTCTAAAGCTCTTATGCTTACCCTGGGGGTGGCATTGACCCATCTCTTTCCCCAGGAAATGGCTGGGCTCCGTAAATCACTTGGTGGGGGAGGGAATTAAATAAAACAAATGTAAACTTAAAGTGGTTTTAGTCACCTTGGGAATACTGTATTCATTGTTCTTGATCCGGAGGTAGGTCTCTTTTAGGCAAGAGGTCTCAAAAGGTGGCTTGCCCACTAACAAGGTATACCTGTAAGCACAAGGAGGGATTTGGCTCAAGGCTCCCAACCAAAACCCAGATGCAGGGAGGAATCCTCTCAGGGCCAGAAAGGAAGTCAGACATCTTTTGGGCATTCACTGAGACTCTGGGGCCCCCGAGGACAATTCACAAGTTCACTAAGCAGCCCCAGGAGCCACGACACTGGCAGGGAGGTGCCCTCGGTAGAATACAGGTGATGAAACTGTTCTAATGGATCAGTGACTTTTTAGCTATAGCCTGCGGTAATCTAGGGGCCAGAGGCTGCCAGCTAACGTGGAACAGGTCCAAGCAGGAGCCACTTGCTCCTTCAGAGGCGGCCCCACAGTTAATAGTTCTGTACTTTAGGCTGCAAGTTTTCATGTGGGAAATTCCAAGGCAAAGAAGTAGGAAAGCCATTTCTAACTCTCCAGTATCCAGGGAAACAACAAAAGGGGTAACACCTGAACAGGCCCAACTCTGCCCACCACCCACCTCGGATGGCCTTGACCCAGACAGACCACAGGACCTCCTCCTGCCAGCACCACTCCTGGCCTAATTCTTCCCACCCAATGCTGCTTTTTAGATCAGTGGTTCTAATACTTTATTGTGGATGGAAATCACTCAAGGGTCTTAAAAATACAGAGTGTGATCCAGTTAGCCTGGGTCTTGAGATTCTGCATAACGAGTTCCTAGGTGATGCTGCAGCTGGTCTGCCGTACTTTGAATAGCAAGGGATTAGAGCAAGTTTGTGGAGACATTCCCTCCCTCATTCCCTGAACCCACAGCCCAGGCTGCAGGAATCCTATAGGATATACCAATTCAGCAATGAGGCTTTCTTCAGAGGCCATCTGTCCTCTGGAGTAGCCTTTCCAAAGGCGGAAAGGTCTGCAGGATAAAGCCTGCCGAGTGAGATGTCCAAAAAGCCCCTTGCTAGACTGGTGGGTCCTGAGACAACTCCCAACTTACATGATGCACCCAATGGACCATACGTCCACCTCGAAACTGTGCCCTTTCTTGCTCAGCACCTCAGGAGCTATGTAATTAGGAGTCCCGCACAGGGTCTTCTTCCGTTCCCCGTCATACTCCACTTTGGTTGCCAGTCCAAAATCCCCTGGGACAGAGGGAGGAAGAGGGAGGCTCAGATGCCAGCTTCTGTCGTCTGTCAATGCAGACAGCTGGTTCAGATGTAACCATCAAGAACCAGGGTCAAATGATCTCTCAAGGCCTCTAGTCCTTGTGTATAGCAAGGACTAGATTCCTGTTACCCAGGAATCCTCCCACCATGCTGGCCCTAGGGAAGGGCCTCCCAAAGATCCTCCTCACCCCTCCCCTTAAAAAGGAGGGGTTTACTTCTAAAAGGGAACTGACAGGGATCTGCTAAGTTGCTTCAGTCGTGTCTGACTCTGTGTGACCCCAGAGACGGCAGCCCACCAGGCTCCTCCGTCTCTGGGATTCTCCAGGCAAGAATACTGGAATGGGTGGCCATTTCCTTCTCCAACACATGAAAGTGAAAAGTGAAAGTGAAGTCGCTCAGTCGTGTCCGACTCTTCGCGATCCCATGGGCTGCAGCCTACCAGGCTCCTCTATCCATGGGATTTTCCAGGCAAGAGTACTGGAGCGGGTTGCCATTGCCTTCTCTGACTGACAGCAATAGCAAAACTCAAACACCTTCAGGGATTAAGCAAGTAAATGTCAAGGTGGCTACTTGGCAAGTTTGTGAGGAAGTGATACGGAGGGGTGGGGACGGTGGCAAACCATAGGGCATCTAAAGGGAACAGCTGCTGTTCAGTACAGCAAAGAGCTGTCTTGAGGGAACGCTACCCCTGTACTATTGGAGCTCTCGAGTGTTTAAAAGGAGCTCCAAATTCAAAATTTTACATCAAGGCTCAGTTTAAAAAAGTGAAAATGAGGGCTTCCGTGATGGCTCAGTGGTAAAGAATTCACCTGCCAATGTTGGAGAAACAGGTTCCATTCCTGCTCGGTGAGGATGCCACATGCCACAGAGCAACTAAGCCCATGTGCCACAACTACTGAACCTGTGCTCTAGAGCCCTGGGGCCACAACTGCTGAAGCCTGCACACCTGGAGTCTGTGCTCCACAGCAAGAGAAGCCACTGCAATGAGAAACCCGCGCACTGCAACGCAGAGGAGCCCCCACTCACCGCACCAGAGAAAGGCATGCAGCAGCGGAGACCCAGGGCAGCCAAAATAAGTAAATTTAAAAAATATTTTAAAAAAGTGAAAACAAATTCAAATTCTTAAAAAAAAAAAAAAAACTGTAGAGAAGAACACACCAGCCCCCTCAAAGCACATCTGCAGACAAGACACTGGTTTGTAGCTCTTTAAGTTCCTGTCCTAAAGAGAGGATTCTAGAGCCAATCAACAGCCCAGACTTCCTACCATCCTCTTCCTCTCTCCCTTGTCTCCCCAAATTTCCTCTCCCTCACCCTCCCTCCCAGCTCTTCCTCATTCCCACTGCATGTCAAATGCCCTTGCAGTCCCAGCTCCTTACCTATTTTCACCTCCAGATCCTCGTTCAGGAAGAGATTGCCCAGCTTGAGGTCTCTGTGAATAACGCGGTTTCCGTGCAGGTACTGGCAGCCCAGGACGATCTGCCGCAGGTAGTAGCGGGCCTCGGGCTCCGTGAGAGCTTTCCTTCGCTTGTGCAGCTCCAGGAGAGACTGGGAGCAGGAGGGAAGGAGAAATGAGAGCCGGTGCTCAGACCCAAGGCAGGGAGGGGGTGTCATTAGGTAAAGGCAGCCAGGACCCTACTACCCATTTATTCTTCAGGACAACTGCGAGCCAGACTCCCCCCCAAACCAGGCCGCAACAGTTCATAGCAACCCTCTCCCACCCAAAACCCTTACTTGGGACCCCTCTCTCAGACCACTCCGGAAGCTCAGGGACCCCAGGATCCCGGTCCCGGAACTCTTGGCAGCAACATTTCCCTTTCCTGCCCCTCCCCTCCCCCGGAAGCTCCGAAGTCTGGCTCCAACTACCCTCTGCCTGACCCAACCCTACTCGGGAAAGTGAGGGTCCGCAATATCCCTTACCTAGCAATTCCGGAAGCCCTGGCGTCCATAAGCAAGGTTCTCCCGCACCTCCCCCAATCCGCCCAATTCCTAGCGTCCAGAAGCCGCCTTCCCTAGAGGCCCCAAGTGCCGAGAACCTTCCTTGTCCCCAAGACTTTCTCCATTTCCAGTTCCAGGTTCCCAGCACCTCTTCCCTAGCAGCTCGGAGCCCCGGGGCGCCCCTTCCCCAGCAGCTCCGGTTCCCAGCGCCCCAACCCCTGCCCCCTGGGCAGTTCCAGTTCCCCGGACACTCACCCTCCGGCGGCAGAGCTCCAACACCACGAACACGAAGTCGTTGTCTTCGAAAAAGCCGTGGAAGCCGACGACGTGCTGGTGAGCGAGGCTGCGGTGAATGGATATCTCCATGGACATCTTCTCCTTTTGGTGCGGTTTGAGCAGCAGCGACTTAGGCACGATCTTGCCCGCGAACACCTCCTTAGTGTCCGCATCCGAGATCTCAAAGCACTTGGCAAAGCCACCCTTCCCCAGAAAGCGACCCCGTAGATAGCGCCGCCGGCTGCGAGGGTCCACTAGGACCTCCGGAATCTCTTTCGCCGGCGGGGCGGCCGTCGGAGCCCCGGGAGCTGCAACTCCGGGCGCCTTCCCTGGGTCGGCTGGTGCCCGCCCCAGCTTCCCTGCAGTTGCCGCCGCACTCATGTTCCCGGAGTTGCTCAGCGGACCTAGCAGGGTCTAGGCAGAGGCTTGGCACGGCTCTGCCTCTCCTCGAATTCAAACGCGGCGCCGGGAACGTTACAAGAGCCTACGCGCTACTGATTGGCCGCGGGGATTTAAAATCCAAACCCGCCCGCCGAGCGGCACTCTGGGAGCGCTCGGCACTGCAGCCGCCTTTAAACTCTCACCCAGGCCCTGGGAGGAGCTTGATTGGCAGGGATGGCGGACGGAAGACACGTGGGATGCCTGGGAAACCATAGCTGGTGTGGGGTTGCTGAGACCCCGCCCCAGAAGAGGGAGAGTTCAGGGTTTCTCCTTTCTCGACGGCAGGGGAAGCTCCTGCAGTCCGCAAGGACCTCCTCCAAGAAGCTTTTCCCAGCACCTTCCTCCATCCCCACCTCGCCTTCTAGATTATAAACTCTGAGAATAGAGACCTAGCATGAGAGACAGCCTGGGGGAGCCCTAATATCCGCCCCGGCAGTCACCAGCTCTCTTCCAAATCACCTCATAAACTAAAATCGAAGTATAAAAAGGATGCTTGCCAGGCGAACGCATCTTCCAGACAACCCCCCTACTCTTCTTCAAATAACAGCAGGGGCCACCAGCATCACCAACACCTGGGAGCTTGTTAGAAAGACAAAGCTTCAGGCCTCAACGCAGAACCCCCCAATTCAGAATCTACCCAGTGATTCCCACACATATTGAAGTTTGAGAAGTACAGTACCAGAACCCCACCACCCCCGCCAAGGTCATTCTGCAAGAAAAATTGTCTGGCTGGCTCACTGCTCTATTTCCCAGTGCCTAAAATAGTGGACCCTCAATTGTTGTGTAAGAGGGAAAGATGGCAGGTTGGCAGAATGCCTGGCAAACTGGTAAGCCAAGGTCAAATTTGGCTGCAGAGGTGTTTTGTTTGGTCTTTCACTTGTTAAAATTTGGATTCATACACAGGGCTGAAAAATCAAGAGAGCTCACATAAAAATTCAGCTTTGTGGCTTTTCCTTAAGAAAAAACTATTAGCTGTCACAACTCTAGGCTTACTTAACATACCTTCCCAGTTTGTCAGAGTTCCCTGCTAACCCTCCTTTGCCCCTCTGCCTGTCTGGCTTCCATAGATACTTAAGTGGCAACCCTGAGAATCACTCAAGTTGTAAGCCCAGCATCCTATGATGTCTTTGCTAGGAGTCAGCAAAAGTCATATCACAGTTATCTCTTTACATAACTGCCAGTAAACTCAGAGGCAATGAAGACATCTTTCCTACCCCATGTCCCAAGCTCTCAGCACAATGCTTGGCAAAAAGGAGTGACTAAAATGCTTTATAAATAAAAGGAAGTTGTTTTTTAAAATTATTTTTTAATCCCTGTGGTGTGTAATATTGTTTTATCTTTTTATAAAGTTGAATCTATGTACCAAAAAAGTATACATCTGTTAATTGGACAGCTCAGTGAATTTTCACAAAATAAGTACACCTCATGTAAGCAGCACCCAGACTGAGAAAGAGTACACGACCAACAACCCCGTAAGTCCCCCTTGTGCCCTGTGTTGGGGGGCCCCAAGACCATCCCCCTACAGGACTCAGCATATAGTCCTACTCATAGATGGCTAGGATTTATTGCAGTGAAAGGTTATGAAGCAAAATCAGCCAAGGGAAAGGTGCATAGAGCAAAATCCAGAGGAAACCAGGCACAAGCTTCCCAGAGTCTTCTCCCAGTGGAGTCAGTCACACAGGACACACTTAATTCCTCCAGCAATGAGTGTGACAACATGTGTGAAATGTTATCTACCAGAGAAGCTCATCAGAGACTCCAGCCCAGGGCTTTTCTGGGGCTTGGTCACACAGGCACCCTCTGCCTGTAACACACCAAAATTCTACATTCCTGGAAGGAAAGCAGGCATGCAGCATAAACCACACTGTTTACACAGTTTAAATTCAGTAAGCAACTCCTATCATTTAGGGAATGGTGAGAACTCTCCTGAAATTCAAGAACCCAGATGCCAGCTGAGGGTCAGTCTTCCAACTGATGGCACTGGGAGCTTTCCTTCAGGAAAGGGGGAAAGTTTCCAGAATATTTCTGAGAAATGAAGATCATAAATGCTCTCCCCGCCCTCAAAGCTCCCTGGGTGCCAGGCTTTTGGTCAGCAATACTAACCTGACATTTTTTCAATAATCTTTTATTCTCATCCAGGCCTTTCATCCAGAAGGGCTGTGTGCAAGAGACATGGGAATAATTTTGCAGATAAATATTTTAATATAATTTAACTGGAAAAACATTCAGGAATTGAATCTCCATTGTGTGAAAGCGAAAAGTGAAAGTGAAGTCGCTCAGTCGCATCCGACTTCTAGCGACCCCATGGACTGCAGCCTACCAGGCTCCTCCATCCATGGGATTTTCTAGGCAAGAGTACTGGAGTGGCTTGCTATTGCCTTCTCCGGATGTCTTTGCTAGGAGTCAGCAAAAGTCATATCACAGTTATCTCTTTACATAACTGCCAGTAAACTCAGAGGCAATGAAGACATCTTTCCTACCCCATGTCCCAAGCTCTCAGCACAATGCTTGGCAAAAAGGAGTGACTAAAATGCTTTATAAATAAAAGGAAGTTGTTTTTTAAAATTATTTTTTAATCCCTGTGGTGTGTAATATTGTTTTATCTTTTTATAAAGTTGAATCTATGTACCAAAAAAGTATACATCTGTTAATTGGACAGCTCAGTGAATTTTCACAAAATAAGTACACCTCATGTAAGCAGCACCCAGACTGAGAAAGAGTACACGACCAACAACCCCGTAAGTCCCCCTTGTGCCCTGTGTTGGGGGGCCCCAAGACCATCCCCCTACAGGACTCAGCATATAGTCCTACTCATAGATGGCTAGGATTTATTGCAGTGAAAGGTTATGAAGCAAAATCAGCCAAGGGAAAGGTGCATAGAGCAAAATCCAGAGGAAACCAGGCACAAGCTTCCCAGAGTCTTCTCCCAGTGGAGTCAGTCACACAGGACACACTTAATTCCTCCAGCAATGAGTGTGACAACATGTGTGAAATGTTATCTACCAGAGAAGCTCATCAGAGACTCCAGCCCAGGGCTTTTCTGGGGCTTGGTCACACAGGCACCCTCTGCCTGTAACACACCAAAATTCTACATTCCTGGAAGGAAAGCAGGCATGCAGCATAAACCACACTGTTTACACAGTTTAAATTCAGTAAGCAACTCCTATCATTTAGGGAATGGTGAGAACTCTCCTGAAATTCAAGAACCCAGATGCCAGCTGAGGGTCAGTCTTCCAACTGATGGCACTGGGAGCTTTCCTTCAGGAAAGGGGGAAAGTTTCCAGAATATTTCTGAGAAATGAAGATCATAAATGCTCTCCCCGCCCTCAAAGCTCCCTGGGTGCCAGGCTTTTGGTCAGCAATACTAACCTGACATTTTTTCAATAATCTTTTATTCTCATCCAGGCCTTTCATCCAGAAGGGCTGTGTGCAAGAGACATGGGAATAATTTTGCAGATAAATATTTTAATATAATTTAACTGGAAAAACATTCAGGAATTGATCAGGATATGTTATGGGGTGAACTGTGTTTTCCCCAAATTATATGCTGAAGTCGAAACATCCAGTACAGAAGGTGACTGTATTTGGAGATATGGCCTTCAAAGAGGTGATTAAAGTAAAATGGGTGGGCCCATCCAATATGACTGGTGTTCTTATAAGAAGAGATTAAGACACAGACATTCAGACAGAGGGGCAACCATGTGAAGATACAGTGAGAAGGCTGCCAGGTGCAGGCCTAGGAGACAGGCCTTAGGAGAAACATGCCAACTGTTTGCTCTTGGACTTCTAGCCTCTAGGACTGTGAGAAAATACATTTCTATTTTTTAAGCCATCCAATCTGTGCTATTTTGTTATTGCAGCCCTAGCACACTAATAGAGGATGAAGTCCTGAATGTAAAAATTTTCACAGTGGGTTTATACAACCTTCTACCCCTTTTCCCCAGAGACAGCCTAGAAAAGATCAGTCCTTTTCCAGAGACAGCTACACCAGAGTAGTCACTCTACCTTACAAGGTGTGTGTACAGAGCGCAAAGTGAGGAGGCGGAGTAAGCCTATCAACCCGTGGTAGTAAAGTTACGGCTCCCCCAGGAGGCTGAGCACACGAATCAAAAGCATCGAGCCACCCTCAGGGAAGGCCCAGAATCTGATATGTCAAAAGCAGGAGGCGGCCGGCGGTCAGAGTCCCTGTGATGTGCCCTCCTCCAACATGCAGGTTTTGGCAGGGATCACAAGTCAGGATGCAATCAGCCTCTGCATCAGACATAAAAGAGCTGATCAGCAGCCTGATTTTAGACGGTCCCATCAAAGAATGGCTCTTTCCTGTGGGCATCTGTATGTGACCCAGTTGGTACAGCCAGCATCCACGATGTATGCTGTCATCATGTAGCTAGCGCTCCAGAGAGAGGCCCTAAATCTCCAGTGGTCCCAGAGTCTGACTGAGTTCTGCCCATGGAGCCTGGGTCTGCTTTCAGTTGAGCACTGCTCCTTGGGAAGCTGAAAGAGTGTACTGACAGGCAGTGTTAGGGTTCAGCTTAGAGTGAGGTCCAGGCAACGTGGGTCAGTGAATTGGGGATTCCAATCAAGCCGGGTACTTTTCTTCAGCAGTAGCAAAGGTGTGCTGCAGTGCCAGACAGCATGGTACCCCTTCTGTCAGTCTCAGAGTCCAAACTGACCCACTCAAAAAACATGCATATCAGACTGGACAATCATCAACCTCTAAGGGTCAGACATCTGATTTCAACAAGGGCCAATTAGAAACTTAACTAACTGCTTTTTCAAAATCCAAATGTGTATTTCTATTCAGAGAGTGCCTCTCTTCTTATGTTGTCACCCTCTTTCCAGAGGTTCCAACAGACACAAATCATAGCAAAAATCATCAGGTATGGAGACTTGTTCTGGATCTAAAATCCAAAGAATTTAAATTCCAACCTACCTATGGATAGGAAAAGCAAGGAAGCTATACCCCACCAATACCTTCTTAAATTTTGCATGTTTGAGATGGCTCCACTAGCATTTATGAAATTACAAGCAAGTAACATCACAAATAAATTTTATCGTATCTCCAGATACAATGGCCACAAAATACAAAGCCATTTTTTAAAAACTTCCCTTTTTTTCTCATTGCAAATGTACTCAAACCCCTAGTAGTAAATTCAGCATGTACAGGATTATCATCATAGGCCAGCAGTGTTCACTCTTTCCTGCACAGGCCCCCTTTCAGTAATAAACCCCCCAAGGGTATCCACTCTCATACATTTTTAAGCAACAGATTCAACCAATTAAAAAAAAAATTAGGGAATTCCCTGGCGGTCCAATGACTGGGACTCCCAGGTTTCACTGCCAAGGGCACAGGTTCAATCCCTGGTTGGGGAACTAGGATCCCACAAGCTTCAGGGCATAGTCAAAAAAAATTTTTTTTTAATTTAAAAAGTTAAGACTGTTTTTCATTCATATATGCAAAGGCCTATTGAGCACCCATTGCATGTATGTTTTATTTATTTCATTCAGGAACACTTACTAAAAAATTTACAAAGCATTGAAGAAATTTTAATTCCCTTTCAGCCATCCTTTAACAACTGTTTTCATATTCCCTTCTAGTCCTTATCAACATGGAGATTCAAATTTATATAGCTGCAACTGTGTCATGTTAATACAATCTACCTGCATGGTATCAGTAATAGTAACACTAACCAACCAGTCCATTCTGAAGGAGATCAACCCTGGGATTTCTTTGGAAGGAATAATGCTAAAGCTGAAACTCTAGTACTTTGGCCACCTCAAGCGAAGAGTTGACTCATTGGAAAAGACACTGATGCTGGGAGGGATTGGGGGCAGGAGGAGAAGGGGACAACCGAGGATGAGATGGTTGGATGGCATCACGGACTCGATGGATGTGAGTCTGAGTGAACTCTGAGAGATGGTGATGAACAGGGAGGCCTGGCGTGCTGCGATTCATGGGGTCGCAAAGAGTCGGACACGACTGCGTGACTTAACTGAACTGAACTGAACAGTGAGCCTTTATGGACTTACTATATTCCAGGCACGAGGCTAAGAGCTTTATAGAGATGATTTCATTTAATCCACACAAAGACCCTAGGAGAAAAGGATTACTTTTCCCACCTAAAGATAAGGAAATGAGCACTTCTACATCAGGTTACTTGCCTAAGGTCATGCAGCCAGGAGGTGGCAAACTTGAATTCCAACTCAATTCTGCTGACTCCAAAGCACACCTACTGGCACCCTGCCTCTCAGGGCCTTGTTGTTCTGGCAAGAACCAAATCCCAGGGCTTCCCTGGTGGCTCAGCGATAAAGAATCTGCCTGTCAATGCATGAGACACTGGCACTGAGACAAGCCCTGGTCCAGGAACATCCCACATGCCTCGGAGCAACTAAGCTCGTACCGCAGCTATGGAGCCTGTGCTCTAAAGCCCAGGAACTGGAACTACTGAGCACATGTGCCCTAGAGACCATGCTCTGCACCAAGAAGCCACTGAAATGAGAAGCCTGAGCACTGCAACAAAGAGTAGATACCCTGCTCTTCGCAACTAGAGAAAAGCCCGTGCATAGTAACAAAGATACAGCACAGCTCAAAAATACATAAATAACTTTATTTTAAAAAGAACCAAATCCCAGACTCCTTTGGTTCACTAGCTCACTCACTCACTCATTCACTCCTACCAAAAAGCAATAAGACATGCTGGTTAAACTCATGGTCTGAAGAAACCCTGGGTTCAAACGCCATGTGGTTTCAGCAAGTCACTGAACCTCTCTCTGCCTCAATTTACAGGTCTATAAAACAGGGATGGTAACGGTGCCCTTCTCTCAGGATTCCATCTAGGAGAAGACAGGCCTATCTCTTAAGGTTTTTGTGGAGGAATTCTAAGAGGAATCTCTTAGAATAATGTTGTTATTATTACTGAAATAAAAAGAAACTGTACCTAATCCCAGGGAGCTCAAAGTCTTCAACAGGACTTTCCAGTTCCTGGGCCTCTCAAATTTCCATACTTCCTCCCTCCCCTCTGGTCATACTGTTTCCTCAGCCTCTTGCTACTTCCATCGAAAACCAGAGAGTCCAACCAGCAGATATGAAAGGGTGAGATGAATGTAGCTAAAGAAAAGTTGGCAGGGCCAAGAAAACCCACACGGGCTTCAGACTTAGGATCAAAGTCAGAGAAGAGTGAACTCCATTCCTGTGTCTCTTTCTTGAATGATTTTCATATGCACAACCATCTGCCTGATATCCAATGGCCTTGGAGGTACAGAACAAGCTGTTCAGTCTCCTTGGGGGAGTAGGATGTCCTGAGCCACCTCTTCTCACTTCAGGATCCAGGTCAGAGTGTATAACGAGAATAGGTTTGGCCAACATGCAGCAGAAACGTCAGGAAAGCGAGGGACTAACCAACACAGCAGCAAATGCAGTCCTCAGGGTAAGTGCTTTGCTGCATAAAACATGGACTTTGCAGCCAGGTAAGACTTGGCTTTGAGGCTAGCTCAGCCATTTATTAGCTGTGTGACACTGGGCAAATTTACCTAACCTCTCTTAAGATTGGCCTCCTTGACACTGTATGATGGGTTGTAAAAATCCCTACTTTTTTTGACAGTTGGGAGGAGTAAAGTTTTTCTAATAAGTGCCTGACACCCCACAGATACAAAGCAAGGAGGGGTGATTTCTTTGCCCCACCTTTTCTTTGTGATGAAGGGAAAGATGATATGGAAAGATGGTCTTAATTTCGCTTTAAATTTTTAAAAATATATAGGAATACTGCACCTTATACTATAAAGGGTTGACTTCCTAATAATAGTGTAAGACATACAAAAGAGGCCGGGACATAAGATCACGGGGTCAGGAAGATCCCCCAGAGGAGGGGATGGCAACCCATTCCAGTATTCTTGCCTGGAGAATCCACGGACAGAGGAACCTGGCAGGCTACAGTCCATGGAGTCGCAAAGGGTTGGACGCAACTAAAGTGACTAGCATGCTGACATGTATACATAATAGTATGGCACACCCATATACTATAAGATGTATCATTTCTAATAATACTTGTTATAACTACCATTTACTGAGTGCTCACCCTGAGTCCCTATGCATGCGTCACACGTATGAATGCATTTAATCATAATAACCCCTATGAATCTTCCCCATTTTAAGGATGAGAAATGTGAGTTTCCACAAGGTGAGATAACTAGCCCAAATTCACATGGCTAGAGAACAGCAGGGCTGGGATTCAATCTGCTGCCCCCAACACCCACACTTCATCACTATGGTGACCCTCGAGAAGAGCCCCTCAGGCCTCCACTGGAGAACTGTTCTGTTTACCGGGCTAAGCCGTTAGATCCCTCCAGGCAGGGACTGGCTCTGTTTTATTCTTCACTAGGCCAGCGCCTGGCACTCAGTTGCGGCTCAGTATTTGTTACATGAATAAATGAGTGTTGCAGCATGTGGTCAGGCCCTCCTCCCCACCGGCCCCGTCCCTGTCCCCAGCCCTAAAGGGCAGCAAAAGCACAAAACCATAGCCCATCACTGGGGCTCTAGAAGCATTTCAGTGATCATGGACTTATGGGAACTGGTCCACGTTTGAAATAACCACGCCTCTGAACACACTGTTCTAACATTGCCATTGCCACTGCCATTACAGGGGCCTTACAGCCCTACAGCAGCTACCATTAGGAGACCAGCCAGCTTGATGCGACCACCCAGAACCACCACTCAGCTTTGTTAGATGCAGTCTGTCCTGGCAAATGGCTGAGGGCGAATCAAAACGAGACTGGAGCTCCATGTTCTGGACACCCTGTGGGCTCACCAGCCAGATCCAGACACCAAGGAAAGCTTCCTGAGCCACCAAGATCCCTGCTTTATAGCTGAGAAATTTCTAAGGATGTGGAAAACAGCAGCAGTGTTTGTCTGATTCGTTGCCAAGTCTGTTATCACCCAGATGGGCCCGAGTGACTAACAAAGTAACTGTGGTCTCAGCTCTGAGTGAACTGGCTCATGCAGAAGTGACTAACTCAGAACGCACCACAGACCCCAACAAACCACAAGGGCCTTGTGCAGCCATGTGAAACAGAATTGGCCAACAGAAGGCTCATAAGTTAATCATTCAACCTTGTTCCCTGCACCCAGGATCCTGCAACATGAGACTTATCTGGGGTGGGGTGGGGCGGGGACCAGAGGTAGGGGGACTCAAATCCAGGTAATCATTCCATGTGCTGGAAAATCACAGGCTCACGCCTGACTCCTCAGGAGTTCACAGATAGTGTGGGTTCAGACAAGAGCACGGGCATGTAATTAAAATTCTACCTAGACTCTGAAAAAGGCCCCTTCGTAAGGCACACAGGGAAGCAGTTTCTGGCAGAAGTGCGTACACGCTCAGTCGCTAAGTCATGTCTGATTCTTGCAACCCCAGGCTCCTCTGTCCATGGGATTTTCAAGGCAAGAATACTGGAGTGGGTTGTCATTTCCTCCTCGAGGGCATCTTCCTGACACAGAGATCAAACCCGTATCTCCTGCATTGGCGGGAGGATTCTTTACCACTGAGCCACCGGGCAGAGGAGCATCCTCCAAATGGCTCTTTCTTGGACACTCCACTTTGGCTAAGCAACTGTGCCCCCAATTCAGGCTCAGATACCCTCAGAAGGTACTTCCCAAGACAAAGAGTAATGAGAGATTGGACAGGAGGTAAGTCTGGGCAAGAAAGAAATCTGGAGAAGGGGAAAAGGTCTGAACTAGACACCTCAGAATCTTTCTGGCCCAGACCCATTCATTTCCTGTTCTGAAAAAATACAGCCACCAAGCACCAGCTCCCAATCCACATGGGTATGTGCCCTGGGTCCAGCCAATCAGTGAATTCCACCTTCCTGACCACAGTGGTTACTTGAGGCTGGACACTTCCATCCTGAGCTAGTGGTAGTCAGGTCCATGGGCTTATCGGAGAAGGAGAGCTCTTTCTACCAATAACTGGAGCTGCAGGGTCAAATTGTGAAGCCTGGAGAATGAAGCCAACTCAAAGGAAAGCAGAGTCAAGAGCTGAAGAGAGTCAGGTCCCTGGTGACCCTGTGAGTTCTGAGTCCTGGGATCCAGCTCGATGGCAGCTCTGGACTTGGCCTCTTCAGCTACATGAGCTGATAATCCCCTCTCTACCCTAAATCAAATGGAAAGCGTCCCAACCCAGGTCTCTTACACCTGCTTGGTCTTCTGGGAGTATTCTGAGGACAAAGAGACTTTTTTCTCTGGGGTTAAAAAAGTAATTGTCTGGTGACACACTGCCCCTGGGGTGAGAGCCACCATGGAGACAGAGTCCAGCTGGCCTTTCCTTGGATACACACGAGTGTCAACACCTTTAAAGCAGTATCAGTCCATAATTAAACACTCCCTTGCTATTTATAGTAGCTAGTGTTTTGTCTTGCCAGCACTTGTTTTGGAAATACGCTTTGCTGTTTCTCTGTAATGGTGAGGACAGGGGAAAGGACATGACCCAGATCGGGTTAATTATAGGGCCATACACTCTTGGCCACAGGGGGCTCACGACAGCCCAATGAGAAACTGTCTTTGGAACTGTACAAATTAGAACTCGAGGAAAGAAACCCTTCTTTCAGGGCCACCAAGCTGGGAGGATGCAAGTCTGGTCTGTCAGCTGCCACATGCCCTAATGTGTGGAGCAAGATCATCTGCAGCAGGAGAAAAGGAACCTACACACAGGCCTGGAGTCTGCCTGCTGACTCTCAAGGTCCACTCTCTCCCTCCCCTAGTACCAGAACCTTTTTCCTCCGAGTTTTGGCTGCCCAGCTAGACACTAAATTTATAGCCTCCTGAGCAGTTACACGTGGTCATGTGACAAGAAAGTAGGAGCCTGGGTGCCTGATGACATCGTGGAGCCCAGCCACCTACCTCTGCTGGACCACTTGCTTATCCCTGCACTGTTAGGTCAGCGAAATTACCTTCTCTCTCATATTCAAATAGTCTTCTGTATTTTGATGGTTTCTTGTTAGCACAGCACAGTTTATAGCTCCACTAATGTAAAGATGAAAAAGATACAAAAGCAAAGAGCCCTGTATCTCTGGATAGGGTTGTCCCTACAATGATAGCTGATCGCTTACAGAGTGCTTCTAAGTCCCAGGAATTGCCCCTACTGTTTACACGCAGTAAATACTACATTCCAACTCTGTGGATCCCCACTGTTACAGCCTATGATCCCCACTGTATAGCCTATGATGAGAAAGCAGAGAGAGATTAAGTAACTTACCCAAGGTTCACACTACATTGCTTCTCAAGCTGGTCTTTTCCATGATTTGTTGTGTAAGTCAATAAAACCCCCTTTTTGCTTAAATTGATTCAAGCTAGATTTCTTCCACTTGCAACGAAGCGTTCAAATTCGATTTTTTGTCTAATCTAGTTTGTATATTCTTTTATAGCTTGCTAACTTGTGCTACAGAACTGTAAGACACCCCCTAATGGCCGCAAGCAGGACAATTCTTGCAAGAAACCAGCTTCCATTTACCTAGTCAGAACACAGTTGTAGCTACAATAGGGCCCAGGGCCAGGAGACCATGTTCTCAGAGGGGGCACTAGGCTTCCTGCCTATGGCAGACATTGCCAGATGGGTCAACAATACCCAGTCCCAACCCTTTCTTCCTTGCCTGCCTGAAATGCTTTCTGTGCAGCAAAGGCTGGCCAAATGATTCCATTTGGGGCAATGAAAGGTACTGGGCTTCCTGATAGCTCAGTTGGTAAAGAATCTGCCTGCAATGCAGGAGACCCCGGTTCGATTCCTGGGTTGGGAAGATCCCTTGGAGAAGGGATAGGCTACCCACTGCAGTGTTCTGGCCTGGAGAATTCCATGGACTGTATAGTCCATGGGGTGGCAAAGAGTTGGACACGACTGAGCAATTTTCACTTTCACTTGCAAAAGTTATTAGAACATGGAAGGATTCTGCATAATGATTAAAAGTATCAGCTCTAGGGCCAGAATGCCTAAATTCACCATTGTAGATGTAGAAATTTGGACAATTTATCTCTGCTCCTTAGGGAGAAAAACTGGACCTATCTCATAGATACTGTGAGGATTAAAGGCATCAATAAAGGTAAAGAACTCAAAAGAGGGGGATTTCCCGTGTGGTCCAGTGGCTAAGACTCCAAGTTTCCAATGCACGGTGCCTCAGTTCAATTCCTGGTCAGGGAACTACTAGACCCCACACGCCACAACTGAGAGTTCACATGCTGCAACGAAGACTGAAGATCCCACATGCGTGCTGCAATTAAGACCCGGCAGAGCCCAAAGCAAGAACTCAGAAGAGTACGTGATACATGGTAAACAACATATATGTTACCAATTGCTATCTTTATCACCTGTATGTGTCGAAATGGAACAATCTCTAAGACATATTGTTAAGTAAAAGGAGAAAGATGTGGGATAGTGCATCCGCATGAATACAGAGGCTGGTGTAGACGTGTGTATCTATCTGTTCATGTCAAGAACAGACTAACGGTACAACGGACTGGAAAGTATTCTGAGTGGTTGCCTGTGGGAAGTAGAGCATAGGACTGGATTCTGGATCAGCAAAATCTATTACATTGTATGTCCTTTCTTTAGTAACTGGATAGGATTTTTGGAATTGTGTACTCAAATTACTTGAGCTTCCCTAGGGGCTCAGCAGTAAGGAATCTACCTGCAATTCAGGAGATCTGGGTTCAATCCCTGGGTCAGGAAGAGAAAGAAGGTCCGTTGGAGAAGGAAATGGTAACCCCTCCAGTATTCTTGCCTGGGAAATCCCATGGACAAGAGAAGACTGGTGGGGTACAGTCCATGGGGCTGCAAAGGAGTTGGACATAACTTAGCGACTTAACGACAACAGCTCAAATTGCCTAAAGATTTTTAAAAGGCTCAGGAAAATAAACACCCAACTTTCTCTTAATTGTGGTTGTTCATCAACAAAATGGATAGTCAAAAAATCATGTCAGTTATAAAATAAGTAAATAAAAGAAGAAAACGGACAGTTAGTCACATCAAGTGGCAAGCTTCCTTTTGGAGGTATTCAAACACGCACTGGAAGGGAATCTATTGGACACCCCCTGGAAAATTTCTCTCGGGAGCAAGAGGTTAGCCAAGGGCACATCTAAGCTCTGCCAACTCCAAGATCCTTTTCGGTGGTCCAAAAAGAGAAGGGAGCTGGGGCATATGGCTCCCCAAAACGCTGCAACCATCACAGACTGCTGGCATGAGACAGGACTGCCCCATCTCACCGGGGCAGAGCTTAAGAGCGTGGGCTATGGAGCCAAACACACGAGTGTGACTCCTTCACCGTGCCAATCAGACCAAGTTATCTAACATTTTTGAGTTTTTATCCTCACCAGTAAAGTGTCGAAACCAACCAGCTTATAGGGCTGGTGTAAGCTCTAAGTAGTCAAGTGACTATAAAGTCTGTAGGAGGACACCGGGAACACAGTGAGATGACCAAGTAAGACAGCTCGCCATTGCTGGAGGTGAACAGTGATCATCTTCAAATGACTTGTTTCATGTGTCACGTCTTTAATGTACAAACATAAAAAATAAGAAACCAGAAAGCAGTTTTACATTGAACTAGCAAAGATGACTACATACAGTTCTTTTTACAAACCCCAGACCGGATGTTAAGTCAAGACAGCTGCTGCCAGATTCTAACCTTTGAGGCTGAACTGTCCTACCCATTCACAGCAGCACTAGAGCATCAAGCAAGGCCAACCTTTTCAGGCTTTCACTTCTAAGTCTTCCGACTAGAGCAGAATGGGAAGGGCTGAGATATTACCTAGAACATATGGATAGCACTGGCAACTGTCTACTCCTCGGGGTTCCATGTCCCCATGAACATGATTTTAAGAGGCCCCCATGTACATATGAGATTGGGCCCAACTATAGATATTTTGGTCTGAACTGTGAGGTTTATGGCAAATGTAGTGTGGTTTGAATGGTTCCAGGCCAGGGAGCAAGTATCACAAATGCTACATCTCCAATGAAATAAGGCATACACTGCTGCTCCTAAATACCATGAGACAAGGAGTGGCTGCCAGTCTAGTCCATCCACATGGGAGACTTAAACCTGGGGCTTTGCAAAAATAAAATCTGGATGCTAAGGGATGCTTTCTGGATGCTTTCACTAAGCTTTTAGTGAAAGTCAAGGCCCTAGAATAGAATGCTACAAAGTCTTTAACTATTCACCCCAAATTAAGATGATCAGGTTATTTTGGAAAGAAGAGAAATACTAACCACCCTCCCTTCAAGTTTTAGTAGCCAAGAGGAATCTGGGCTCTGAAAAGTGGCAAACGGTTTTTTTGCAGATGACAAGCAGCTGTGGCAACTGGCCATCTGCATGAGCAGCAGGGATGCCAACAGTGACCCCTGCGAGTGGGGCTCACTGTGGCAGCTCATGGCCACGGGCCACATACAACCTCCCCGCTGGGACAGGGTGCCCTGCTCCATCCGGCTGTCCGCAGGGCCAAGGGGTGGGAGTGCTGGGAACAGATGAGTCTGTGCTCCCCACATCATGGTACAGAGTGACAGTGAATAGATACAGTTTAAGCACAGCATTTGGAGACAACCCTTCAGTTGTTCTGTTATTAAAGTCTTAAGAGCTTAGAGCCTGGGAGGACCGAGAAATTCTAAAGAATGAAACCAAAAAAAAAAAAGAAAAAAGAAAGAGGGTGGGAGGTGTCAAAGACACAAGAGCTCTTTGTAGATGCTGTCTGGCTCACTTTGTCCCCAAGTTCATCTTAGCGCTCAAGCGAATTCGAGACACAAGGCAGAGACATTAGACCTGTGTCAAGGGCAAAAACTTCTGGTAGTAGCTCTTGGTGACGTCAATCATCAGCTCCTGGGTACATTCTGGGAGCTCCCCTGAGAAGAGTCCTGGGGAAAGAAAGACCTGGTCAACCACAAGGAGCCAGAGGAGACCCACATGCAGCTCTGACTTCTGCTGAAACCTCTAGAAGCCTTCTTTAGCTGCAAGTGTCTAAATACTAGGTTTTCCATCTTTGGTGCTAACAGAATATTTCCTGACCATATATTCAAGATAATATGAATCTGTGTGTGGAGGGAGTTGGGGGGGCGGTGTGTGGGAATAATACTGTTCTCAAAATGTACAAAAAAGATCTTCACGACCCAGATAATCATGATGATGTGATCACTAATCTAGAGCCAGACATCTTGGAATGTGAAGTCAAATGGGCCTTAGAAAGCATCACTACGAACAAAGCTAGTGGAGGTGATGGAATTCCAGTTGAGCTGTTTCAAATCCTGAAAGATGATGCTGTGAAAGTGCTGCACTCAATCTGCCAGCAAATTTGGAAAACTCAGCAGTGGCCACAGGACTGGAAAAGGTCAGTTTTCATTCCAATTCCAAAGAAAGGCAATGCAAAAGAATGCTC